>CM074721.1:540189446-540406946 GCA_037306005.1 Rhinophrynus dorsalis | reverse complement strand
GAAAGTTGAACTTGATGGACCTGCGCCTTTTTTTTTTTTTAACCTAATTTACCATGTAACCCCACATCTTAGTCTCCCTTTTGACTTTATATATTATACAAGTGAATAATATGTAAAGTAAGACTACCTATAATATAAATATATACTTTTTTTTTTTATCTTTTCCTATTTTTTTTTTTATTTTAAATTTTTCTCTCCCTAACAGCTCCTGGAATTTCAGTGTTCAGTGAGTTTTCGGTCAGGGATTGTGAAAGCAAAGATAATGATAGAATGTTGCACTATCGCAGCAGCAGAACAGCCTGCATCAACTACAATATACAGAGCCGTCAATGCTACATGAATGGTGTTACATTGTATCACTGTCCTGCTTTCAGCGTCCCAGCAGAAAAGCTCTCTGACAGCCGAAATCGTAAAATAAATAATAAGATTAATAATAATAATAATAATAAAAAGTATAGTCAATTTCAATTTACATATTCTGCACTTGCCAAATAATATAAGGTCAAAAAGGAGGATGACTGTCTTGGTAAGGTGACGGGTCCACTTTAACCCTGTAATGGGTGAAATTAACTGCCCATCCAATCGAGCGCGTTTTATAACACAAGAAATACTAGCCAGTTACCGTCACTTTAAAAATAATTTAACCCTTTGAGTTCCAGAGGGGTACTCATCGCATTGCTTTGCAAAGTGTCGGGATCTCCTCTGTTGCTCAAAGGGTTAAACACTGCTTAATTTAAATACTTTTATTTTCACACAGGAGATTAAAAAAAAAAAAAAAAAAAGATTATTTAACCACATAGGTGGGACTAATTATTCCATTCATTAATGTTATTGTTTTCTTTTATTTGAATTTGAAACGTTACACCTTAACGAGTATCTTTCATTATTTTTTATGAAAACACGTACTGTAATCCTTTTCCTGTTGACTGAAACACGGTTACTGCCCTTGCTAAGAGATGAATTCAAAAGTTATTAAAAGATTAAATGTATTTTTCATTCTTAAAGTGATAGTAACATTTCACAAAAACAGCAGCTCCAATTAAGCTTCATAGTATTTGAGCCATGGAGAGTGTTATTTCAATACTGTCAGAGTTGTAGTTCAAGAGTAATTGAATGATAAAGTTTCCTCCTCCCGCCCCTTTTACCTAGTGTAAGCCACCTCCCCTCAGATTTGGAATCTGGTCTCTTCACCAGACAGATAACAGAAGGGGACAATCTTCTTACTGTGAGAACAATGAAAGCCCTGCCCTCCTGACAGATTTTTCAGGTTTTTCCCTTATCTTAATTGAAGATTGTCCCTCTCTGCAATCTACCTGCATACCTCCCAACATTTCAAATGGCCAAAGAGGGACACTTGTGTTTTAGGTGGTGTTTATGGGGGTGTGGCTGGTGGGCGGGGCATTACTGAGAAGTTTTAGGATATTTCATGACCTATTGGCTCCTCTTTGTTTAACTGAATAAATTATTTAGAGCAATACCAAAGTATTTTATTTACACATATTACATTATAAACACATATATTAAAGATTAACTACACATTTATGTGAGTTTTATTGCTGTGGAGCAAAGTAATGTACACTACTCATTCTGATATCCTGAAAAGAGGGACAAAAGGGTAGAAAAGAGGGACAGAGGGATTTGGGTCTCAAAGAGGGACTGTCCCTCCTAAAGAGGGACAGTTGGGAGGTATGTACCTGGACACTCCCTGCTGCTTTAAGCTGAGCAGTGTTACATCAGTAGAAGGGGCGGGAGGGGGATACTTTATCATTCAATTACTCTTGTACTACAACTCTGACAGTACTGTAATAAAACTCTCCATGGCCCAAATACTATGATGACTAATTAGAGCTGCTTTTATTATGAAACATTACTATCCTTTTACCTATCAGTTGTTGCATGGTTTTGCACATGCGGTGAACCCTTATAATTTGTTTTAACCCTTTGCGTGCTGGAGAAGTATTCAATGCATTGCATTGTAATGTGTTGGATACCACTGTGGCACTCAAAGGCAAACCTTGTGGTGGGGAATCAGGATTGAGACAGATGGGAGATGAATAAAGACGAAGCAGGAAAGCAAGAGGTCTCCCCTGCTTTCATCCTACCCGAACTAGCGGGTAGTAGTGGGCGGGATAGTGAAACCTTTTCATGTCAATGGGGAACGCCTCCCACATCGACGTGAAAGGGTTTCCTGATTCTGCCGACTCCTACCCCTTGTTTGGGTAGGATGGAAGCCGGGAAGCCCTCTTGTTCCCCTTGATCACCGCTATTGATTTCCCAGCCAAGCCTCACCTTGAGTATGCAGTGCAGTTTTGGGCACCGGTCTGAAAAAGGATATACTAGTACTAGAGAGGGTACAGCGGAGAGCAACAAAATTAATTAAGGGAATGGAGGAGTTGATGTATGAGGAACGACTAGACAAACTTGGTTTATTTACTGTAGAGAAAAGACAACTAAGAGGAGACCTTATCACATTGTACAAGTATATGAGAGGTCAATACAAGGATCTCTGCGGTGAGCTATTTATTCCAAGGCCTGATCAGGTGACCAGGGGACACCCCTTGAGATTAGAGGAAAGGAGGTTTAGACTTCAGCAGAGGAAGGGGTTTTTTACAGTAAGGTCTGTTAAATTGTGGAATTCTTTGCCCAAGGAGGTGGTTATGGCAGATACAATGGATACAAATAAGAGAAGATTAGATACATTTCTTTCAAAAGGGAACATACAGATTTATACTGTTTATCAGTAGGCTGATCAGGAAGGTCTGATAAAGACTAACTTATTTGGTAGCAGGAAAGCTATACAGTTCTCATGTCACTCGGGTATGAGGCAAAGGTTGAACTTGATGGACTTGTGTCTTTATTCAACCTAATTTACTATGTTACTAAATCTGTTGGGAGGTCAGTAGCTGGGGGGTATCAGGAGAGGTCCTCATGCCCCACCACAAGGTCTGATGTTTTTTCAGTGAGAATTTGAGTGGCTAAGCAGTGGTGGTTGGTTGGCTGAGGAGACAGCGGGTGCTGCCAATTTAGTGTTGCCCCCCCGACAGCAAACCATTCACATGTATAATTATGTATGTGTATATATATATATATATATATATATATATATATATACATATACATATATATATCTATATATATATATATATATATATATATATATATATACATATTAAACTGCAGTTTTTATTGCGGTCTCCAGATAGCGCTGTTCTTATCCCTTACTATGGAGAGCCATGGTCTCAATTAACAAAAAAATCTAGTAAATTCCCCTGTAACACCTCTGTTGACCTTTATACTTATAAAGAGGTACACGTGTTTTATGTGCAATTAGTGTGCGTCATGGCATATCAGTATGGTCTAACCTCTCCCTTAGATTTTTTTGACATGTTACTCACGGTGTGATAAAAACAAAAAAAGTCTAAACATTAATAACTTTTGAATGAAGCATCACCCAACATTTGTTTATTTCATTAAAAAAGTTACTGATCTTTTAAACGTGATCTCATCCAACTGTTAAACAGATAATCTTAAAGGTGCACTAACATGTCACTAATAAACTCAATTTATCTTAATATGGACAGAAAATTGTGAATCAGTTCTGTGTAGAATTATTCCCCCAAAATGAACCTGTAATTGGTACTGGCTATCCCTTTCAAGAAAGCAGACATGATTCTTTATAGCCGGACTCTAGGACCCGAAACTCCTCCCACTGAACTATTCCTTCCTCCTTAAGAAGGAATGCCTCCGAGTCCACACTAAGATTCAAGGGGTTAAAAAAAAGTTGAATTCAACCCTTTGAGTGCCAGCGTGGTATCCAACGCAGATACCTACCTCTCTGGCATTCAAACGGTTAAGTGAACTGGAATTTAAAGATTTTCTGTGGTTCCCTATGGTGCAGCTGCTTTGTTCCAGAATTGCGCCTCTTCAACCAAATGACTATTGCCCCAAGTTACCTCTGGAGATGCTGTCCAGTGTCTCAGTGATGGTCTTCTTCACGTCTAGGATAGTGTCCGCTCTAGATTGGCAGTAAGAGCAGACTCCCCATGACTGACCCCTGAAAATCTGTCCTATCAGTCGTCCAAACTGCAGCTGGGCATCCATCCTTGTTTCTGCCGCAAGCTCCTCTCGGCTGTAGACTATTCCCACTAAGACGGTTTCAGATTCCCTGGTTCTCACTTTAACATCCCTTAGAACTTCTCTGATGTAGGTGGCGTTAGCAGGGTTTGAGATCAATGTCACCTTGAAAATCACCAAACGACTTGGAACTGTAATACTCTGGCTTTGGATGGGGCATGGAATGTAGAATAGCTCACCTCTCTGTTTAGTTCTTCAGATTTTGATTTCTCTTCATTATTTTCCATTGTGGGGAACTTTTCTGGCAACTGAAACAGAGCAAACGAGAGTTCTTTCAAGATCCCACCTCTGCCACCATCTTTATTTGGATTGTAACCAGCTTCTCCCACCAGAAGTATGTTCTCTCTCCCTCCAATATTGGAGACTTTTTCATTGAAATCTTCTTCCAGTCCTCTGTCTCCAATGAGACGAGTCCCAGTCAACTGCACTGGGTTTGGGGATTGCAAATTGTGAGGGGGTTGGCTCTCATTAAGAAGGTACAACTGGGATGATGTGGGTCTCTGTGTTTGAAAGAGAGATGAGATCCAGTTGGAGAGACCCATATCTGCTATTTAATTTTCTCCCGATTTTGGCTGATATTGTCTTTCTTTCACTCTCTGTGCCTCTCCATTACTTCTCCTGACCCTACTGCTTATATTTCTCTCCCCGTCTTCTCTTGTCCTCTCCAATTTCTGTCCCTTGTTCTCTCGTTCCTCCTTTCAGCTCCGGAGCTCTGTCTCACTCAGTTCACAATATCCTCTATGAAAGAAGGCTCCACTACCCAGTGCCGGTTCCCCTTATTTCTCAATCTCTGACTGCTAGGTCCTCTCTTATCTTGAGCATTTAATCATTAACAAGCTCATCATATTTGATTTGAAATGTACATTTTAGTTGCTGTTTGATTAAGGAAGCTGGAAAGTAAAAAGGGGGTAAGAGGTATCAGGAATGTCAGAGTAAAAAAAAGTTGCAGGCGAGGGAGAGCAAATATGAATGAGAGAAGAGGGGAAATGGTGATTTAGATACAGAGGTACAACAAAGGGGAGAAAGAGGTGTTATAGTTGTTGTTCTTATAGCATGGGTAAGCAACCTGCAACACTCCAACTGTTGTTGGACTATAGCTGCCAACTGCAGGCTGAGGATAATGGGAACTGTAGTCTAACTATAGCTAGTTGTTATGGGATGATCACCCCGACCTATAGAAATGATTGTGTCTTTCACACAGAATCCTTTAGATTAATTTTTTACTTTAGAACATAGTAACATAGTAATTTAGGTTGAAAAAAGACTTGCATCCATCTAGTTCAACCCTTTTCCTATTCCTGTTTACCATCGTTGATCCAAAAGAAGGCAAAAAAAACCACCTCAATATAGCAATTTCAAATTCTACCCTGAAATCGGAATGTTTCTGAGTTTAGAGACCCGTGGAGTCTACATTTAGTTCCAGTAATACACAATAAACAAACACTGTCTGAATGAAAGAGCCTATAGCCAGGGCCGGCGCTACCATTAAGGCAGGACAGGCAGCTGCCTTCGGGCGCTGCAACGGAGGGGCGACGAAAAGGAAGAAGCTGGGATTTTTTAATTTTTTTTTAATATATCTGATTCTGCCGCGAGGGAGCGCTGATTTACACTACCAACCGCTCCCTCGCGGCGTCTATGGGACGCTTACAGCAGAGCGACCCAGGCTCTGTAGTAATACAGAGCTCTGGGAGATGACATCATCTCCCAGCGCTCTGCATTACTGAGAACAGCGCTGGGAGCTTCAGCTCTGTGCCGAAGGAGGCAAAGAGCTCTCTTATGGCTAGACCACCAGGGACTCAAGTTAAGGGATCAAGGGGCATTGTGGAGATGAAGGGGCAATGTGGAAGGGGCATTGTGGAGATGGAGGGGCATTATGGAAGGGGCAATGTGGAGATGAAGGGGCATTATGGAAGGGGAAATGTGGAGATGAAAGGAGCATTGTGAAAGGGGCATTGTGTAGATGAAGGGGCATTATTGAAGGGGCATTGTGGAGATGAAGGGGCATTATGGAAGAGGAAATGTGGAGATGAAGGGGCATTGTGGAGATGAAGGGGCATTGTGGAAGGGGAAATGTGGAGGTGAAGGGTCAATGTGGAAGGGCCATTGTGGAGATGGAGGGGCAATGTGGAGATAAAGGGGCATTATGGAAGGGGAAATGTGGAGATGAAGGGAGCATTGTGGAAGGGGCATTGTGGAGATGGAGGGGCAATGTGGAGATGAAGGAGCATTATGGAAGGGGAAATGTGGAGATGAAGGGAGCATTGTGGAAGGGGCATTGTGGAGATGAAGGGGCATTATGGAAGGGGAAATGTGGAGATGAAGGGAGCATTGTGAAAGGGGCATTGTGGAGATGAAGGGGCATTATGGAAGGGCCATTGTGGAGATGAAGGGAGCATTGTGAAAGGGGCATTGTGGAGATGAAGGGGCATTGTGGAGATGAAGGGGCATTGTGGAAGGGGAAATGTGGAGATGTAGGGAGCATTGTGGAGATGAAGGGGCATTGTGGAAGGGGAAATGTGGAGATGAAGGGAGCATTGTGGAGATGAAGGGGCATTGTGGAAGGGGAAACGTGGAGATGAAGGGAGCATTGTGGAGATGAAGGGGCATTGTGGAAGGGGAAATGTGGAGATAAAGGGAGCATTGTGGAAGGGGCATTGTGGAGATGAAGGAGCATTGTGGAAGGGGCATTGTGGAGATGAAGGAGCATTGTGGAGATGAAGGGAGCATTGTGGAAGGGGAAACGTGGAGATGAAGGGAGCATTGTGGAGATGAAGGGGCATTGTGGAAGGGGAAATGTGGAGATAAAGGGAGCATTGTGGAAGGGGCATTGTGGAGATGAAGGAGCATTGTGGAAGGGGCATTGTGGAGATGAAGGAGCATTGTGGAAGGGGCATTGTGGAGATGAAGGAGCATTGTGGAGATGAAGGGAGCATTGTGGAAGGTGCAATGTGGAGATGAAGGGAGCATTGTGGAGGCAAATATGTGGGCGGGGCAGGGGACTGTGGTAAGGTCGGGGGGGCAGGGTCGGGGGGGGGCATCAAAATGCACCTTCGCCTGTGTATTAAAAAATCCTTGCACGGGCCCTGCCTATAGCGAGTGTGACTCCCTAAGCCCCACCCACACTGGCTTGCAGAATCATGCAAGAGGATCAGATTAAGAAATGGATGTCTCCAGCTGTAGCCGCCAGCACATTTCCACACAAGACTGCTGTAGGGATGACTCCTGCTTAGGTAAGTCCTTCTTTTAAATAAATGAAGAGCCGCTTATCTATAGGGTATTCCTCCTCTTTAAAGAAAGATCTTGAATAAAGATGAGTAAAATTATTCTCCAATATAAATTTAAGTGTGAAACAGATGGTTTGCAAGGACCAAATCACGTCTTCCACAAGAGGTGTTTCAGTTCTGATTTTTGTATTATTTTTACTTTAACCAATCAGAAAGATGGAAAAGCAATCATGTGACCTCCATATTTAAAAAAAACCTAGGTTCACATACCTTTAGACATCAGTCACAGCACGTTCTTGTCTTGGTGGGGCACTCGTATGAACAGGACAGGAGTAATTCTCTGGGTAGGTCTGTTGGTGATATCATCCACTGTCCTGTTCTTCTCATTTCTAGACTCAATCTTAGTTGCCTCCTCCCTTCTCTCTCCTGCTCCGGTAGATTTCAGGCCATGCAGTCCTGTTATATTTTGGGCCATCTGTCCCCTGATCCATGCTTCAGCAACCTTATGCTTCAGACCCCTCTCCCTGCCCCATACTCAGAGCCCCTTTCTCTTCCATCCCTCTGTTTCTGATGCTGTTGTCACGGAGTGACTTGGAAATTAACGCACTGACAAGTACAGATGAACTTAATATAAAACTTTATTAAATACAATGAATGACAGGAGATAAGGCAACAGGCCGGTGGCAACAAATAACACAACAGTAGTACGGTGATGACACAAAGTGGCAGTGGATAGTGGCACACCTTCACGAGACCAGGAGGGACCAGTGGAGTCACTTCCCTTACCCTTCACCAGGTAGGTGGTCAGAAACGGAATTGCCCTTGGACTACACGGTAGATGTGAGGGCAGCGCAGAGCACTCCCATACACAGATAGGATGGCACACCTTCACTAGATGTCACGGTTTATTATGACTCTCAGACACAAGTTTTAGGTAAAAAAAATCAATTTTATTGAAATAATAAATGATAACTTAGGATGGCAATAACATACATATATATATATATATATATATATATATATACAGAATATAGCACAGACAGAAGGCAGACTCTACCGGTCCTGTCAATATACCGGACAGGACAGTCTTTAGGCTCTACCGGCCTTGCCAATACCGGGTAAGGCAACCTGCAGATGGAATAGCATAACGGTTTTACCGGCCTTACCAAATTACCGGGCAAGGCAGCCTCAATAGATACACAATGTAGGCTCTACCGGCCCTGCCAATACCGGGTAAGGCAACCTCAGATGGAATGTGGCAAAAGGTTCTACCGGCCTTACCAATACCGGGCAGGGCAGCCCAGAGATAATAGCAGCAGTCAGAAGGAACTGGCAAATTAGCAGAATCGTTAAGCAGCAAGGCTTTGGAGCAAACCAGCGTCCGCACGCTGGAAACAACACTGAATAGTATAGCCGTTAGGCTTAGCGAGCAAACCAGTGACCGCACACTGGTGTAACAAGCGAGTTTGTATAGCCGCAAGGCTTAGGAGCAAACCAGCGTCCGCACGCTGGGACCAACACAGATTTGTATAGCTGAAAGGCTTTGGAGCAAACCAGTGACCGCACACTGGTGTAACAAGTGAGTTTGTATAGCCGCAAGGCTAGGAGCAAACCAGCGTCCGCACGCTGGGACCAACACAGATTTGTATAGCTGATAGGCTTTGGAGCAAACCAGTGACCGCACACTGGTGTAACAAGCGAGTTTGTATAGCCGCAAGGCTTAGGAGCAAACCAGCGTCCGCACGCTGGGACCAACACAGATTTGTATAGCTGAAAGGCTTTGGAGCAAACCAGTGACCGCACACTGGTGTAACAAGTGAGTTTGTATAGCCGCAAGGCTTGGGAGCAAACCAGCGTCCGCACGCTGGGACCAACACAGAATTGTATAGCTGATAGGCTTTGGAGCAAACCAGTGACCGCACACTGGTGTAACAAGCGAGTTTGTATAGCCGCAAGGCTTAGGAGCAAACCAGCGTCCGCACGCTGGGACCAACACAGATTTGTATAGCTGATAGGCTTTGGAGCAAACCAGTGACCGCACACTGGTGTAACAAGCGAGTTTGTATAGCCGCAAGGCTTGGGAGCAAACCAGCGTCCGCACGCTGGGACCAACACGGAATTGTAGCAATGTCACCAACGTGACCAGGCAGAAGGTCGCCAGGATACAAAAGACAGGTGATGAGATGACAGGAACCAGCAACGATCAGTCAGGTCAGAAAACAGCAGAGAAGTTCAGCAGGAACTGCAACACCAGAGACTAGGCCGGAACCAGGACTGGAAGTACTTCAGCATGCAGGAAACACTGGAACAGTAGAGATCAGGAACTCAGGAACACATGAGATCAGGAACTCAGGAACACTGGAACAGAGGCCCAGCTATCACTAGCATAGTGATAGCAAGAAGGTCAGAAACAACACGAAAGGGCACTCAAAGGGTGCCCAATCCAGGTTTAAATAGTCAATAAGAGGCGGGCTATCTGCAGACAGCCAATAGAAGCCCCCTACTGGTGACAGACAAGTAACTGCAGCAAATCACGGGCACCGTGATAGTACCCCCCTTTCAAAGACCCCCTCTCCTAGAATAGGGTTTAGGTTTCTGCGGGTAATTGGCATGAAAGGCCCTAGTTAACCTAGGTGCATGAAGGTCCGTACTATCCACCCATGATCGATCCTCAGGACCATACCCTTTCCAATGTACCAGGTACTGTACCCTTCCTCTAAGCCTACGGGAATCAATAATGCTCTGAACCTCGTACTCCTCCTGGCCCTCGACCTCAACAGGTCCTGGCACCACAGGTGTGGTAGTATAGCGATTGCAAACCAGAGGCTTAAGAAGGGACACATGGAACACATTAAGGATACGCATGGATGCAGGTAGGTCTAGTGCATAGGAGACAGGGTTAATTTTGCGAATAACTCTGTATGGACCAATAAACCGAGGAGCCAACTTATTAGACGGAACCTGCAGCTTGAGATTTCTGGAGGAAAGCCATACTCTATCCCCAACCTGAAAGGAAACCGCTGGAAGCCTTCTGCGATTAGCATGGCGCTGATGACGCTGAAATGACTGACCAAGTGCCCTCTGAACTTGTGCCCATGTGGAACGGAGTTGCTCGATATGCTCATCCAGAGCTGGAATCTGTTGCGTCTGAAATGAGTCTGGAAGCAAACAGGGCTGGAACCCATAATTAATCAGAAACGGAGAGCTCCCAGATGAAGAATTGACCGCACAGTTCCTGGCGAACTCTGCCCAAGGCAACAAGTCGGACCAATTATCATGATGGTCAGTAACGAAACAACGGAGAAATTGTTCCAAGCCCTGATTAGCTCGTTCAGCGGCTCCATTGGTCTGGGGATGGTAGGCAGAGGAGAAGGACAGCTGTATGCCCATCTGTTGGCAAAATGCCCTCCAAAATCTAGACACAAACTGGCTCCCCCTGTCAGACACCAGTACCCTAGGCACTCCATGCAACCGGAATACTTCTCTGGCGAACACCATTGCCAATTCCTTCGCTGAAGGAAGACCACGGAGGGGCACAAAATGAGCCATTTTAGAAAACCTGTCCACCACCATGAATATAAAGGAGTACCCCTTCGACATAGGCAACTCTCCCATAAAATCAATGGAAACATGAGACCAGGGGCGTTCGCCATTAGGCACCGGTTGAAGCAAGCCCACAGGGAGATGTCTCGGGGTCTTAGCGCGGGCGCAGGTGGCACAGGCATTCGTAAATTCGGCACAATCGTTTCTCATGGAAGGCCACCAAAATAACTGAGAAAGGGACCATAACAATTGGTCTCTACCAATATGTCCCGCAGCCTTAGAGGAATGGTAGGTTTCGAGCAGCCTAGTACGAAATGATTCAGCGACAAAACATTTGCCCACTGGGGTTTCATGGGGAGCGGACCCCTGAGAGGCCAGGATCTCCTCCCCTAGAGGAGAAGTGATACTCGTGCGTATAGTAGCCAGTATTCTATCAGGTTGGATGATAGGAGCTGGTGCTTCCACTCTGTCACTGTCGGCCTCAAATTGTCTTGACAGTGCATCAGCCCTGATATTTTTTGACCCTGGTAAATATGATACAATGAAATTAAATCGAGACAGGAACAGTGCCCACCTGGCCTGACGAGAGGACAATCTCTTGGCCTCCGAGAGATAGGTCAGATTCTTATGATCTGTTAGGATTAAGACAGGATTCTTAGTACCTTCAAGCAAATGACGCCATTCCTTAAGAGCAAGGATAATGGCCAATAATTCTCTGTCACCTATCTCATAGTGGCTTTGAGTGACAGTCAACTTTTTAGAGAAAAACCCACAAGGTCTGAGAGTTCCACCTTTCTCGTGTCGCTGCGAAAGTACTGCCCCGACCCCAATATCTGAGGCATCAACCTCTAACGTAAATGGAAGTAAAGGATTGGGGTGGGATAACACAGGAGCCGCAGCAAATGCCAGCTTCAAATTCTCAAAGGCTTTCTCAGCAGATACCGGCCAACAAGAAGGATTAGCACCCTTGTGCGTAAGATCGGACAGAGGTTTGACAATGGAAGAAAAGTTCTTAATAAACCTCCTATAATAATTAGCGAAACCCAGGAAACGCTGTATGGCTTTAAGACCCTTGGGTTTTGGCCATTGTAGGACAGCTGACAACTTTTCTTTGTCCATGGCAATGCCATCATTGCCAATTATGAACCCCAAGAATGGCACACTGGTTCTATGAAACTCACATTTTTCCATTTTACAAAATAATTTGTTCTCACGGAGTCGTAGCAATACTGCGGATACATCTTTGATGTGCTGTGCCATGTTTTGGGAGTAAATCAGTATATCGTCGAGGTACACCACAACACATGTCTGTAACATATCTCTCAGAACATCATTTATCAGTTCCTGGAAAACTGCGGGTGCATTACACAGCCCAAAAGGCATTACTAGATACTCGTAGTGCCCAGCTCGAGTATTAAAGGCAGTTTTCCACTCATCACCTGCTCGAATGCGAACCAGATTGTAAGCGGCCCGTAGGTCCAACTTGGTAAATATCGAAGCGCCCTTAAGCCTGTCAAAAAGCTCGGTGATGAGTGGTATTGGGTATGCGTTTTTTGCCATTAGTTTATTCAAGCCCCGGTAGTCAATGCATGGTCTTAATTCGCCATTTTTCTTTTTTACAAAAAAGAACCCAGCCCCAGCTGGAGAGGTAGATTTACGTATGATCCCTCTAGCAAGGGCATCAGAAATGTAATCCTCCATAGCCTTATTTTCATCACAAGATAATGGATAAGTGCGTCCTTTCGGAGGTACTGCACCAGGCTGCAATTCAATGCAACAATCATAAGGTCTATGCTGGGGTAGCATACTAGCCTCTCCTTTGCTAAAAACATCGCCAAACTGTTGGTACACATCCGGCATAGCAGAGGAGGTGCACATGACCTTAATAGGCTGGATGACGCACTTGTCCATACAAAACTGGGACCAAGCAGCAATTTCACACTTTTTCCAATCGAATTGTGGGTTATGTAACTGTAACCACGGAAATCCCAATATCACCGCATGGTGCGGGGAATTAATCAGTTGAAACTGCTGCTCTTCTCTGTGAAGTGCCCCAATAGTCATAGACAATGGCATAGTTTCAAATATAACCTGAGGCGGTTCTAAGGGTCTACCATCAATCGCTTCAATAGTCAAGGGGTTTTCTCTTTCAATGCGTGGAACTCCGTGCAATTCAGCAAAGGTATTATCCATAAAATACCCTGCTGCACCGGAGTCAACCAAGGCCAAAACCTCCACAGAGCGTTGTGCCCAAGACAATACCACCTGTATGGTGGGTTTCATTATGCCCGACACTGGGGACGATTGTACACCACCTAGGGCCTGTCCCCCAAGATACCCTAGGTGTGTGCGTTTCCCGGACGTACCGGACAGGAATTTAGCAAGTGCCCTTTTTTACCGCAGTATAAACATAACCCTTGTTTTTTGCGATATAGTCTCTCTGCCTTGGATAGTCTAGTGAAGCCTATTTCCATAGGTTCACTTGTTTCCCGTACTGGTTCACTAGACTTCAATGCCAAGGGAGGGATGGGTGGGCAAAACATGCTACTAGGCTCATTATTTTTTGACCGTAACTTACGATCTCTGGCAATTGATCTCTCACGTATTCTGGAGTCAATTATCATAACATACTCAATGTAATCATCTAGATCAATAGGTAGATCTTTAGCAGCGATTTCGTCTTTAATGTGGTCATTCAGGCCTTGAGAGAAGGCTGCCAATAATGCCTCGTTATTCCAACCTACCTCTGCTGCCAATGTGCGGAATTCGATGGCATAGTCACCCACTGTACGCCTGCCCTGTTGTATCTCCATAAGGCGTTTGGCAGCAGAGGTGGTTCTACCAGGAGGCTCAAACACTCTTCGAAAGGAACGCACAAATTCACTAAAGTTCTTAGTACAAGGTTTAGCATTCTCCCACAAGGGGTTAGCCCAAGCCAATGCTCTGCCAGTGAGCAGTGATATCGTGAACCCCACTTTACTACGATCATTGGGAAATGCGTGTGCCGTCAATTCCATAAAGATTTCGAGTTGATTGATGAACCCTCTGCAGAGACTAGGGTCACCATCATATCTTAGCGGCAAGGGTGCAGAAGCCGTTAACCCTTTAACAGTACCCCCTAGGGGTCTGGTATCACTTTCCGGTGTCTGACTTGGCGAGACCACCGGGCTAGAGCTAGATTGGTCAGCAGGTACCGTGCGTTCAAGGATCGTTTGAATTGCAACTGCCAACTGATCCAAACGTTGCTCGAGCACATCCATCCTCCAGTGGATATTCTGTGCGTTACCTTCACCCTTGCTGTCTGAGGTCATGGCCCTTTCGTACTGTCACGGTTTATTATGACTCTCAGACACAAGTTTTAGGTAAAAAAAATCAATTTTATTGAAATAATAAATGATAACTTAGGATGGCAATAACATACATATATATATATATATATATATATACAGAATATAGCACAGACAGAAGGCAGACTCTACCGGTCCTGTCAATATACCGGACAGGACAGTCTTTAGGCTCTACCGGCCTTGCCAATACCGGGTAAGGCAACCTGCAGATGGAATAGCATAACGGTTTTACCGGCCTTACCAAATTACCGGGCAAGGCAGCCTCAATAGATACACAATGTAGGCTCTACCGGCCCTGCCAATACCGGGTAAGGCAACCTCAGATGGAATGTGGCAAAAGGTTCTACCGGCCTTACCAATACCGGGCAGGGCAGCCCAGAGATAATAGCAGCAGTCAGAAGGAACTGGCAAATTAGCAGAATCGTTAAGCAGCAAGGCTTTGGAGCAAACCAGCGTCCGCACGCTGGAAACAACACTGAATAGTATAGCCGTTAGGCTTAGCGAGCAAACCAGTGACCGCACACTGGTGTAACAAGCGAGTTTGTATAGCCGCAAGGCTTAGGAGCAAACCAGCGTCCGCACGCTGGGACCAACACAGATTTGTATAGCTGAAAGGCTTTGGAGCAAACCAGTGACCGCACACTGGTGTAACAAGTGAGTTTGTATAGCCGCAAGGCTAGGAGCAAACCAGCGTCCGCACGCTGGGACCAACACAGATTTGTATAGCTGATAGGCTTTGGAGCAAACCAGTGACCGCACACTGGTGTAACAAGCGAGTTTGTATAGCCGCAAGGCTTAGGAGCAAACCAGCGTCCGCACGCTGGGACCAACACAGATTTGTATAGCTGAAAGGCTTTGGAGCAAACCAGTGACCGCACACTGGTGTAACAAGTGAGTTTGTATAGCCGCAAGGCTTGGGAGCAAACCAGCGTCCGCACGCTGGGACCAACACAGAATTGTATAGCTGATAGGCTTTGGAGCAAACCAGTGACCGCACACTGGTGTAACAAGCGAGTTTGTATAGCCGCAAGGCTTAGGAGCAAACCAGCGTCCGCACGCTGGGACCAACACAGATTTGTATAGCTGATAGGCTTTGGAGCAAACCAGTGACCGCACACTGGTGTAACAAGCAAGTTTGTATAGCCGCAAGGCTTGGGAGCAAACCAGCGTCCGCACGCTGGGACCAACACGGAATTGTAGCAATGTCACCAACGTGACCAGGCAGAAGGTCGCCAGGATACAAAAGACAGGTGATGAGATGACAGGAACCAGCAACGATCAGTCAGGTCAGAAAACAGCAGAGAAGTTCAGCAGGAACTGCAACACCAGAGACTAGGCCGGAACCAGGACTGGAAGTACTTCAGCATGCAGGAAACACTGGAACAGTAGAGATCAGGAACTCAGGAACACATGAGATCAGGAACTCAGGAATACTGGAACAGAGGCCCAGCTATCACTAGCATAGTGATAGCAAGAAGGTCAGAAACAACACGAAAGGGCACTCAAAGGGTGCCCAATCCAGGTTTAAATAGTCAATAAGAGGCGGGCTATCTGCAGACAGCCAATAGAAGCCCCCTACTGGTGACAGACAAGTAACTGCAGAAAATCACGGGCACCGTGATACTAGACCAGAGATGAACAGTGTAGGCACTTTCCTCACCCTTCACAGGACAGGTGGTCAGAAACGGAATGGCCCTGGGACTACACGGTAGATGTGAGGACAGTGCAGAGCACTCCCAAACACACAGTCGGCAAGATAAGGAGCAGACCAATACCCCGACAGGGGATACACTAGGTGGGTAGCCAGACGGAGGATAGGCTAGGCAGCACAAACTGGTACGGCCACGGGAGGTCAGACACACGGAGTGACCGGCAAGCGCCGCTAACGAAAGCGAACGCAGAGTGGAAGACACAGGCCATACGGGAACCAAACTGAGGCACGGAATGGTCACGGAGCGCAATACAGAATGTAAACCAGGAGGCAGCCAATGGTCAAAACCAGATCGGGTAGTCAGACATTGCCAGTGGTCGTAGCCGGAATGGGTAGTCAGACGTAACCAGGAGTCCAAACCGGAACAGGTAGTCAGACGTAGTCAGGAGTCCAAACTGGAACAGGTAGTCAGACGTAACCAGGAGTCCAAACCGGAATGGGTAGTCAGACGTAACCAGGAGTCCAAACCGGAACGGGTAGTCAGACGAGCCAGGAGTCCAAACCGGAACAGGTAGTCAGACGAGCCAGGTAATACACAGGAACGGTAATGGACCAACACAGGAATAAGCTCAGGTACACCACGAAAGGAACTGACACAGGCTGAGGTTTAAAAACCCTGACAGGTAGGTGGAGACATGACCTCACCAGCGTGGTGCCTTATAAGAATAGCTTCTCAGCGAGAGGACAGCTAGGAAGTAAACAATGTCGCTCCAGGGCAATATCCAGCCACAGGCAATCATGGGGCACCGTGATAGCTGTACAGTACCTCTCTACTACATTCCACCACTCTGTTCCACACTTCCCAAGTCCTGCCCTCTGTCTTCATCCCCCCGCTCCCTGCATAACCCTATCTCTCCATCCTCAACCCTTTAGGGTTTATTCTGAATCAATTCAAAGGGACCCAAACCCAATTCAAAGGGATTCCCAAACCAAATAATGCAATGAATAGCCGGTGTTTCGCTCATCCCTAGTCCCCAATGCATTAAGACCCTTCTCCTCTCTCTTGCTGGAATTTTTAAATGAATGCAGAGAGGGGTTTTTGAGGAACCCTCTGTCCATCTGTGATCAGGGCCGGACTGGGAATAAAAACCAGCCCTGGAAAAAATTGCTGACCAGCCCCATAGCATTGCGTCATTATACCAGCCCCATAGCATTGCGTCATTATACCAGCCCCATACATAATGGCATTTTTTTTCTTGTTTATAAAAGGGGAAAACATGCATTTTAAAAGACATCTGAATGCCACCACCAGAACAAGAGAGAGTTTATATATATATATATATAGATATATATATATATATCTATATATATATAAAAGAAGACTTTGTGCCTGCCAAAACACACCCAGGGGAGGCATAAAGCAGGAGTTACTACTCCTATTGGGTGATTCAATCATGCAGGGAGTTGGCCCGCCCCCACTATGCAGCCCGCCCACCACTATCAAAGTCAGAAAAAAACAATATGGCCGCCACTTGCTCCTACACCACAGACAAACACACATGCCCCACTCACACAGCACCACACAAACACACACACATGCCCCACTCACACACACAGACCACCACACACACACATGCCCCACTCACACAGCACCACACAAACACACACACATGCCCCACTCACACAGCACCACACACACACACACACACCCCACTTACACAGCACCAAACAGACATGCCCCCACTCACACACACAGCACCATATACACCACATACACACACAAAGCCAGAAATAAATATGGCTGACACACACACACAGTCACTCACCCTGACTCCCAGAGGCCTCAGCAGGACCTGTACTGCAGCACCAGAGGAACAAAATTGCACTCAAAGGGTTAAGGTAGGTCCTCATTGCTCAATTATTTCTTCACTGTCATCATTTGCCATGCAAGACACAGGACAGACAGCCATCAGATTCACACTTAACCCACTGACTGCCACAGGGTTGTGTATCAAGTTTTACCCCTCAGGGAGTGTGTTCAAACCCCTCACACTGTAAACTTGCATTTCTCTCCCACTTCTCCTCCTTCCCCAGCCTATTACTAACACTTTTCCATATTTATGTTAAGCCCCGCCCCCTACTCGCGATTAAGCCCCGCCCCCCTTTTAACCCAGATTGCCCCATTGCTCTCTCCACATCAGCACCACATGAGGGACTCCACAAGTAAAAGTTCACAGGTATTACACACTCATGCCCCACTAGGGTGACCACATTTCCCCTCTGCCATTCAGGGACACTGTGTGGGCGGGGTCAAATGACATCACGTGCCCCTGTGCTGATGTCACTGGATGTAAGAGGCTATGTACACTGTGATTTCCTGTATACAGTACATACACCACATCACACTGTATATAACACAGTGAGCCATATGTATCAGGGCTAAACTTGAGGTAAACCAAATGCACCATCAGGAACAAATAAAAATGGCCATTTATTTAAAAGGGGCTTTTAATTCCATGAATAATAAAGAGTTATTTGATGCATTTCCCTAGCACTGAAGGGGTTAAGCACCCCATGTAAATCAATGGGAACTTTTAGTTGCTCCCTGTGGTGCAGTTGATTTGCCCCTGAATTGCTCCACTTGTGTATACTTGTTGTATAGCCACATATACACACAGTGTCTTGTCAGACCTGTAGAATACACATTTATGTGTAACAAGAACGCTGGATACACAAATACATTATAGGGCAAGAGACCCATTACAGTCAGTGGTTAAGTTGTGTTACCTGCACCAGAAATTAAATATAATATAAATACACACGTCTAAATTAATACATGTGAAAATGTATCACTTTATGTTACATGTTGTACACCCCGGCTGCTCTATGCCCTCACTACCTCCACGGGTTACTTTGTCCCAAGCTTCTCCATGTCCCTCCTTACTATCCCATCCCTGTTTGCCTGCTCTACCACAGGGATGCTCCATGCCCCCTTCACTCCCCCTAGGTTACCTGCTCTGCTCAATGTCCCTATGTGCTGCCGCAGGTTAACCTTAGCTGCCGCATGGATGACCACCTCCTGCTCCATGCCCCCTCACTACCTCCATGGGTTACCTTACCTGCTGTGCACCCAGGCAGCCCCATGCACCGTTGCGCTGCTCCATACCCCTCCTCACTCCCATAATCTCCGGCAACACAGCTGTTGCCATACAGAGCGGCGCCCCGGCCGGATTACTCAGTAACATCACTGGGGTAACGTGCTGCGTCGCCGCGACGCGTTCCCACAGTAACAGGCTAATCCCCTCCCCCATACAGCACAGACCGGATTTATTGTACTGGGTTTATTAGGGCTGGTTACCTCGATCCTCAGCTCTAATGGAAATTGTAGTTAAACAGCTGGAGAGTCCTGGCCTGTGCATTAAAGGTATTACTGCATTCCTACATGGAACCGTGCCAGTGACTCTGGGCTCCATGTTGATATTAAAAGCACACTGCTATAAGGAGCAAATGAGCTGGCACCACTGACAGGCAGACAAGGGCTGATAGTAACCATAGGCAGGGCTCAAAATTTCAAGTCCTGACCTACTAGCCAGGCCTGAAAAGTTACTCGCCACCAGTTTCCACACCTAGCCCCACCCATATGCCCACTCATCTACCCGCCTTTAACCCCACCCATCACAAGTTCTCTTTGATGAAATTACACTGTTGTTCTAAGTTTAATTCAGAATAAAATTATCAAAAATATACACATGGTCACACCTTGGAGGGGAAGTGAGGAACACTGATTGGCACAGCTGGTCAGAACCTGGGGAACACTGATTTGTACACATGGTTATACCTTGAGGGGAACACTGATTTGTAAACTGGTTACTAGGTGTACAAATCAGTGTTCCCCTCAAGGTGTAACTAAACCATGTGTACAAATCAGTGTTCCCCAAGGTCTGACCAGGTGTGCCAATCAGGGTTCCACCACAGCAAACATTATGAGAAACACCTGCTAGTTTCAATGCAATAAGCTTCCCACAAAAAAACAAACAAAACTTTCCCAGCTACATATGTATTAATATAAACCCTGATATTAGGGTATGAAATTAATCTGAAAATTCCATTCCATCCACCAGAAAGACAGAGTAAAGTGCTGCATTCTAAAGAAATTTTTCATCTTAGGAGACCAGAAACCAGGCATCAGTGCAGACATCTTGTCTGCATGCCTCCGCTGTCAGTCCCGGTCTCCTGTAAGAAGCATTAAAGCGTGCCACGTGGTAACCAGAAGGACTGATGGAGGAGGCGCACAGACTGCACTAATCTGGTCATCAGTCTCCTAGGATGAAAAATTTCTTTAGAATGCAGCACTTTACAGAGGTGATACATGTATTAGGATGATGTGGCACTATACAGAGGTGATACATGTATTAGGATGCTAGTCGCCATATGTTTAATAATTCAAGGGCAACTTATTAGTAACTGAGAGTTCCGCTTTAAGGACTGACTGGTACACCCTGGGTTAGAGCAAACAGGGACCCATCACCCAGAACTGTGTTTTGAGGAACATCATTGGTTAATATTTCAAAGTATTTTGTCTGAGAAAGGTTTGGTAGCTTTTTTTCCCTCCTACTATCCTTTTCTCTCATAACATGAAAATGCAACTAGTGGTTTGTCCCAGAACTGCAAAATGCAAGTTGCTCTGCAGATCTCTCACACAACCTGCTGAGTGCCCTTTCTTACATCATGGTCTTCAACTAGGTCACACTATGCAATATATACTCAGTGTTCTACAGAATCTCTCTCACACTTCCATCATGAGTCATGACATAGAACAGATGTAATGTGTAGCTCCAGGAGGTGGCTGAATTTATCTTCATCTTGTTTAAAGGGTTAAATGTCGGCACTTCAAAGATTATACATTCTATGGCCTCACACAAAATTCAGTGCAACAAGATTAAACTTTTTTTCATTACATACCCCTCTGGCACTTAGAGTAAAGGTTGGTTTTATGCTCACCTAATCTGTCTATTGATGCAGTTTTCGAAAGAGACACTCCAACGTAGTTACAAACTACTGTGAGAAGAGGCAGCCCATGCCTCTCTCAGCCCCATTTATAAGCACACCTTCTTCAGGGCCTGACACACAGCGTTTCATGGATACCTCTCTCTCAATCATGAGTCAGACTCATGAGACCACGTGCTTTACTCACTGCTGGAGGAGGACTCCGACTAGGCATGCAAAGAGTGTTTGGGTGCACATAACGCAACGTGCATTCAAAGTCTAATTTTTGACATCTCCCCAATACAAGGATGTGGGCAGTGCCTGGAAGCATCACAGCGGGCAAAGGGGGGGCATCTTTTTATGCTGCCCCCTGTAAAGTGCCACTCTGAGCTGTGCCCAGGTATCACACAGAAGAGGTGGAGCACCTCAGCAGATGGCAGGGACATGACAAGGGGAAAGGGTAGGGCCTATTTTAAGGAGTGAGAGCAGTCTATTATTTTATTATTATAGGTTTTTTTTAATAACAAAACATACTGTTCTAACAGCTCATAACATTGTGGTTTGTTTTATTTTAGTTGTCCCTTTTCACACTAGCTTGCTTCTCTGAGGGGAGGTAGCATTACATATGGAAAGGGGTGGGAGGGGGACAATCTAAATTAAAATAAAATGAACACCACAATGTTTTGAACATTTAGAATGGTACATTTTGTTATAAAAAAAAACTATATTGAAGAATCAAGCTTGCTATATTTTTTAAACATTACTTTCTCTTTAAGACTAATCCTTTTAGCTAAAATATATAAAATAGCAGCCAGGCACTGTATTTTACTCCTTTACTGGTGAATTCTGCACAGCATTGACTGATCTCCATGCACCACTGGCACTGAAAGGGTCAGTCTGGTTCATTTCATTAAAGGCAGATGAGAGGATAGAGAAGGGCTGATTTTCTGACTTACTAGCTTTACATTCTGCCCCTTCTGAGTGCATTGGTTTCAGACAGGGTTCAAATGAAATGGTACACATGGTTTAATCTGGCCCTCACTGGGTTAATCGTTTTTCTGTCATTAAAGGCAAATAAGAGGAGAGAATAGGGCTGGGTGTCTAACTGACCCACTTTACATTCAGTCCCTTCTCAGACTTCAAATGAATTGTCACTGAAGGGTTAATCTGGTCCTTAAAAGGTTAATGTTTCCTGTCATTAAAGACAGATAAGAGGAGAGAGAAGGGCTCCATGCCGATGGAATGTAAAGCGAGTCAGTCAGACACCCAGCACTTCTCGATCCTCTCATTTGTCTTTAATGACAGGAAACATTTACCCTTTGAGGGCCAAGTTAACCCTGTAGTGCCATTTCACTTACTGTTTGAATCTAAGTGTTTGAAAAGGTGCTATTCAAAGTCAGTCAGTCAGACACGGCCCTTGTCACCCTCTCATGTATCTTTACTAACAGGATACAGAGTAACCCTTTGATTGCCAGTGGTCCGCTACACCTCTGACTCCACTGAACCATACCTAGTGCTAAGTGCTTTGCTCCAGTGCTGCTCCAACCACCTCTGTCTCCAGTGCTTCTGGTTGGCTGCTTCTAGATCTGCCTCAGCCTCTGCTCATCACTTCCTGTGCAGTGTAAGCACACGCGAGTTCCTGCAGATGCCGGCTGGTGAGACCAGAGGCAGCAACTTCTTACTCACTGCAACTTCGCACCCGGCCGGGTACCTTCGCGCACCACATCAGGACAGCACGAGCACATTAAAATAGACCATGGGAAAGGGGCCATTTTCATACAGGGCTTAAATTTCCACTCGCCCTCACTCAATTTCTCCTCGCCAAATGCGAGGAGGCGAGTGGAAATTTTGAGCCCTGACCATAGGCTTTGATTCCGGGACTCTTTATTGTCCCGGAGGGGAATGATTCGGGACGCGGGACACAGCTCAAAATTAAGGGACAGTCCCGGGCATTCCGGGACACGTGGTCACCCTATGCCCCACTCACACAGCACCAAACACCCATACACACACACAAAGCCAGAAAGAAAGATGGCTGACACACAGTCACTCACCTTGACTCCCAGTGGCCTCAGCAGGACCTGTAGTAAAGCCACTGAACGGTGCTGCATCACCAGGGGAACAAAATGGCACTCAAAGGGTTAAGGTAGGCCCTCATTGCTGAATTACTTCTTCACTGTCACCATTTGCCATGCAAGACACAGGACAGACAGCCACAGGGTTCTGTATCAAGTTTTAGCCCTCATGGAGTGTGTTCAAACCCCTCACTGTAAACTTGCATTCCCCTCCCACTTCGCCTCCTTCCCCAGCCTATTACTAACACTTTTTCACATTTATGTTAAGCCCCGCCCCCTACTCGTGATTAAGCCCCACCCACTTTTAACCCAGATTGCCCCATTTGTCTCTCCACATCAGCACCACATCAGTCCCCTCTAGGGACTTCACAAGTCAGTGTTCCCAGGTATGAACACACTTCCCACTGCTATTTAACTCTGACATGCCTCTCTATACCTTAACCCTTTGAGTGCCAGAGGGGTACACAACTCATGAGCACATGTGTTTCTGCTCATATATGTTGCGTGTCTGTGTGTGTACATCTCTGTTACATATGTGTGTCCATGTGTGCATCTCCAGTGTGTCTGTGTGTACATGTGTTTTGCATGTCTCTGCCGCTCACTGTGTGTATGTGCATACCTCCCAACATTTCACAGGGCCAAAGAGGGACACGTTAGTTTTAGGCGATATTATTGGGGGTGTGGCTGGTGGGCGGGGCATTAGTAAGAATTTTTAGGTTATTTCATGACCTATTACTGACTATTTAAGTAACTGAATAAATTATTTAGTGCAAGACCAAAGTATTTTATTTGCACAGACTAATGTATAAACACATATACTGAAGTTTATTGCTTTATTGCTGTAGAGCAAAGTAATACACACCACACAGTCAGGGCTGGTGCAAGGATTTTTGCCACCCTAGGCAAAACCTAATTTTGCCGCCCATTTCGTTCCGCCCCTTGTGTCCCACCCCTTTATACCCTGCCTACTTATACCCCACCTCTTTTCATGATTGTCCTCTCTCTGCCCCCTGGGCCAGTCTGCCCCTGATCTAGAGATGCCTGTAAGAGATGCCCCCCACCAGCTCCAACTTGCCCCTTATCAGCTCCACTTTGGCCCTATCAGCTGCACTTTGCCCCCCATCAACTCCAACTTGCCCCCATCAGCTCCACTTTGCCCCCATCAGCTCCACTTTGCCCCCCACCAGCTCCACTTTTTCCCCACCAGCTCCACTATGGCCCCCATCCACTCCACTATGTCCCCCATCGGCTCCACTATGCCCCCAGCAGCTCCAACTTGCCACCATCAACTCCACTTTGCCCACCATCCGCTCCAACTTGCCCCCATCAGCTCCACTTTGCTCCCCATCTGCTCTAACTTGCCCCCACCAGCTCCACTTTTGCCCCCCTTCAGTTCCACTATGCCCCTATCAGCTCCAACTTGCTCCTATCAGCTCCAACTTACCCCCATCGGCTCCACTTTGCCCCCCAGCAGCTCCACTATGCCCCCAGCAGCTCCAACTTGCCCCCATCAGCTCCACTTTGCCCCCATCCGCTCCAACTTGCCCCCACCAGCTCCACTTTGCCCCCCCTTCAGCTCCACTTTGCCCCCCCTTCAGCTCCACTTTTACCCCCATCCGCTCCAACTTGCCCCCATCAGCTCCACTTTGACCTCCATCAGCTCCAACTTACCCTCATCAGCTCCAACTTGCCCCCAGCAGCTCCACTATGCCCCCTCAGCTCCAACTTGCCCCCATCAGCTCCACTTTGACCTCCATCCGCTCCAACTTACCCCCATCAGCTCCAACTTGCCCCCAGCAGCTCCACTATGCCCCCTCAGCTCCAACTTGCCCCCATCATCTCCACTTTGCCCCTCATCCGCTCCAACTTGGCCCCCTCAGCTCCACTATGCCCCCTCAGCTCCAACTTGCCCCCCATCACATACCTGTAGCTCCCGCGCAGTCTTCTCTTCAGTAATGCAGAGCAAGGCGGGAGATCATGACTCCCAGCGCGCTCTGCATTACTAAAGATCCGACCAGATGAGGGAGCACTGTAGCAACACAGACCTGACTGTGTTGTGGTTCCTGGCGTGGTGTGTGTGGGCGCAGCTCTTCTCCGCTGCATGCCCGCGCCCCCAGTACGTGTGCGCCCTAGGCCGGTGCCTACCTCGCCTATAGGTGGAGCCGGCCCTGCACACAGTCTGACCTCCTAAAAAGAGGGACAACAGGGTGGGAAAGAGGGACAGAGGGATTTGGCCCTCAAAGAGGGATTGTCCCTCCTAAAGAGGGACACTTGGGATGTATGGTATGTGTCTGCCTGTGTGTTGCATATGTCTGTGTTTTTCAGTGTGTCTGCATTTCACACACATGCGCCCAATGGTCATAACATGACGGGCAATGCCGTCCCACATTGCTAGTATATATATATGTATATACACACACACACCACCTCTTGACTCTCGATTACCCTCTTTTGCCTCTTTCTCCCACTCTTTATTCCCACCTTTTGCTTCGTTCTCCCCCTCTTGACTCTTGAGCCCCCTCCTTTTGCCTTTTTCTCTCCCTTTTGATCCCCATTTCTCCCCTTCCTTGACTCTTGATCCCCCCTTTTGCCTCGCTCCCCTTCTTGCCTCTTTCTCCCCCTCCTGATCCCCCCTTCTTTTGCCTCTTGGTCCCCCCCTCCTTTTGCCTCTTGATTGCCCCTCCTTTCTCCTCATGATCCCTCCTCCATTTGCCTCTTTTTTCCCACTCTTGACCCCCCTCTGCCTCTTTCACCCAGTCTTGATTGCCCCTCTTGTCAAGTTGCCTCTCTTTACCCCTCTTGATTTTTCTTTCGCCATTCTCCTCCTCTTGATCCCCCTCTTTGCCTCTTTCCCCCTCTTGCCTTAATCCATTCTTGACTCTTGTCATCATCCCCCTTTTGCCTTTTTCTCTCCCTCTTGCCTCTCTCTCCCCCTTTCCTGATTCCCCCCTTTTGCCTCTTTCTCCCCCTCTTGACCCCCTCCTTTTGCCTTTTTCTCCCCTCCCCCCACTTTCCTCTCTTTTGATCTCCCCTTTGCCTCTTTCTCCCCCTCATTAACTCTTGATCCCCCTTTTGCCTCTCTCTCTCTCCCCTTCTTGACTCTTGATCCCAACCTTTTGCCGCTTTCTCCCCCTCCTGATCCCCCCTCCTTTTGCCTTTTTTTCTCCCTTTTGACCCCTATCTGCCTCTTTTACCCCGTATTGATCCCCCTTTTGCCTTTCTCCTCCACTTACCTCTGTCTGTCTCCACAAACCACAAGTCTTTAAGGTAGGAGCTGCCAGCCTACCCGGTGTGCAGACGCAGTGCTTTCCGCGCTTCGTCTGACGTCACTGGGTCTAGGCCCGGCCTGCCTCCACTCAGTAGACGGGCCGGCGGTTGATCACATCTCGCGGTCGCCTGTTACCTTGCGGCCGCGGATGATTGGAAAGGATCAAACTTTTATTTAAAAAGCCCCGGCCGGCCCCTGGGAAGCCCAGTGCTGGCGGCCTACCAGGATTTTTCCCGGTATCCCGGTAGGCTAGTCCGGCCCTGTCTGTGATAACACTACAGCTGCTCAAGTCCATGGAACCTCCTCTTTGGCCACCTGCTTGGGTTCCCTTTCTCATCATCCTGGAGGTCTGGTGATCGGGAGACAGCCTACACCACAGGAGATCTGAATCAGCCAAAGCTGGGACTGCTGACAAGACTGAGGACCCTGCAGGCAATCACCATTATACAATGACTAATCCTATATATCCTTCCACATTGTGTCCTCCAGACATTTCCCTCAGTTCTGAGGACCTCCTAGAGTGGAGTTCTTTGAACTGAAAGCTACTACACATGTCCAGAGACAATGCTATTGCTAAGTAAATGCAGACTGCCTGGCGTCACTAAAACTGTACTGCAAGACTGGTCTACAAGCCCAGTCGGCTCCAGTCCAGGAACTGTCCATGGTGCTGAACTTGGAGATCTGCCATGTCTGGATACCTGGAGAAGTGTGTATATGTGCGTGTATGTGTGTGCGAAGTAGCAGTTTATAATTTAAGACAAGCTTTCAAGAGATCAATGGTCTTCCTCAGATCAAGCAATAACAAAACAATGCAGATTTCCCAAGTTATATAACAATCTAGGATACTTGCAAGGCAATGTACTGAGCAGGTTACATGACTGAATGGATTCTGTGACACAGTATTGCCTGACCCGAGGAAGAGAGTGGATCTCTAAGAAGCTTGTCTTAAACGGATAGTAATGTTTCATAATAAAAGCAGCTCTAATTAATCATCATAGTATTTGGACTTTGGAGAGTGTTATTTCAATTCTGTCAGAGTTGTAGTACAAGAGTAATTCAATGATAAATTATACATCTCCCGCCCCTTTTAGTGATGTCACACTGTTCAGCCAGATCAGAAGGGAGGTGCCCAGGGAGACTGCAGAGAGGGACAATCTTCAATTAAGATAAGGGAAAAACCTGAAAAATTTGTCAAGGGGGGCAGGGCTTTCATTGTTCTCATAGGAAGAAGACTGTCCCCTGCTGTTATCTGTCTGGTCTATGGACTGGATTCCACATCTGAGAAGAGATGGCTTACACTAGGTAAAAGGGGCGGGAGGGATACTTTGCTTGTGAATATCTCTTAAACCATAAAGGTTTGAGAGATAAGACTTATATCATTCTTCATGTTTTTTTTAATGCCTATAAAATAAAATAAAGTTAAAACAAAGTATTACTATCCCTTTAACATATACACTGTTAGTCCAAATAAAAAAAAGGTATCACCAAATACCAAAGTACTTATATCTTTGTATTCTAAAACTAGACTAATACGCCTACTACAGCGTGTGTGAGGGAACATTGTATTACATAGGGATCAAGGTATATACACAGGAGGAAAATCCTCTGTATGCTGCAGAGGCCAGAGTGCCAGGCGTAATTTTTATTAAATGAGTGCCCCCGTGCTCAGCTGCTATCTATACCAGGGTCATTACACCCATAGATCTTGCAGACGTTTCTAGTACATTACAAGTTACCCACAAGACCAGTGGCGTAACAATAGGGGACCAGGCCCGTCACTCTCAGGGGCCCGGCCGCCCCCTGCGACCTCCTTGCAACACGCCTGCAGAACAGCTGATGTCCCGGCGGCCGACGCTTTAATAATGCAGAGCGCTTGGAGATGACATAATCTCCCAGCGCTCTGCATTACTAAGGACTGCGCGGGAGTTTGGTTCTGGAGGTCTGTGCCTCATTCGGCACACCGCTAGATCACCAGGGAATCTTGGTAGGAGGATGGGGGGGTTTGGGGGTCAGTAGGGGCAATGTGTACATGGGGGCAATGTGGAGAATGAGGGGTTACTGTGATTGGGGCATTTTTGAAGGGGCAATGTGGAGAATGAGGAGCAATATGGAAGGGGCATTGTGATGGGGGCAATGTGGAGGAGGCATTGTGGAGATGAAGGGGCATTGTGGAGAATGAGGGGCAGTGTGGAAGGGGCATTGTGGAGATTGAGGGGCAATGTAGAGGTGGCCAATGTGGTTGAGGGGGGCCAGTGAGGTCAGAGGGGGGCCCATGGCAATTCTTGCACCAGGGCCCCGTGGCTTCTAGTTACGCCTCTGCACAAGACCCCTCTCTCCAGTTACTACAATAGGTTTGACAAGAGACGGGCAACCTGTGGATCACCAGCATTTGAACATTACGACTCCCATCCACCCCAGTCAGCAGCTGGCTGGTCAGAGATAACGGGAGTTGTAGTTACCAAAAGCTGTAGATGCAAAGGTTGCTTAACCCCTTGAGTGCCAGAGGGGTACACAACGCATTGCGTTAACCCTGGCAGAGTAGTGAACGGAGTGAGATTTACAGTGAGATCCAGTGTAGGTATGAGATATTTAGTGTCATTAAATGTATCGATTTAAACTTGTACTTTTTGTTTTTCAATTGGTTTAACAGTTTTAGAGATTGTTGGTTTAATAGTTATGGAATCTCACTTGCTGGTTGATTCTGTTGTGGCCGTTGAAACCTTTGTTGGGGCCAAAATGAGCTCCGGTGGGTACACACATCAATGTACCATCGGAATTCTTGGCTAGCGTCCTCCTCAGTAAGCGTTGGTCATGAGAACTCCTGTTGCAGCCTCACCACAGCTTTTTGTTTCCACGCTAAACAGAGCGTGTAATGGGAACATCAAAGGACACCAGCCAACACTCGATGTCTGACCTAGTGTTAAACATTGACCGTGAGCTAGTTGTTTAGTCACCCTCCCCAACACTAACCCTGAAAGTACCCCCTGGGCCTTCGCCACACCTAACATTACCAATGAAATTAAATACCCTCCTACGCCTAATATTAACCTATGGCCTATTACCTCTCCCCAGACCTCTGATATCGGAGGTCCAGCAGTGTCTTCTTCATCCTTGTCTCCCTGTATCTTCAACAAAACAAATATCCCTCCTCCGCCACTTCCTCTGCTGCCTATAGGAGCTGAATCACCGGCAGAAGAGGCAGTTCCTAAATGCGAGTTAATAGTCACCTCCTGCAATAGAATGGAACATGTAGAAAATAAAGAAGAGGAGGTATGAAGAAAGGGAGGGTAGGAAGTGAGGTAACGTGGGGGTGAACTAGAGTAGGGCTGAAGTGAGGGTGAACAGGAAAAGAGGGTCTTTTGGGTAGTTAGGAAGTGAGAACCCACCCTCCCTCCCTGTAGGTTGGTATGGCAAGGAGGTGTGATAATTGCCTGTTATTGGGATAGTTACGTTTATACGGGAAAAAGAAATTATGATGGTTCCTTAGGGAAGAAACACTGGAGAAAGTTGTTGCGGGAGGTGATGTTACCCGTTGGAGTCGAGTGTGGGATGGCCCAGCTAGGGTAATTGGTTTAATCGGTTGGAAGTGAGTTGTGTTAAAGGGATAGTAATACTTTGTTTTATCTTTATTTTATTTTGTAGACATGAAGAACGATATAAGTCTTATTTCCCAAACCTTTATGTTCAGGGAAGGCTGGCCTGGGGGGCAGGGGGGCAATTGCCCCCTTGGCCGGTCATATATCTGGGCCAGTGGGCCACTGTCTCACTTAATCTCCATCTTGTTGCTATAAATGGAGCAACACTAGTGATACCACAGAGCTTACAATTGAAATGGTGCTATACACATGATACCACAAAGCTACAATCCAAATGAGGCTACACTAGCTACATAACTCTATAACAATTGTAGCCACACTCCTATGTCAAAACAAACATCCATAGAGGAATCGTGTAAAATCACTTATATTTATTGTAATTAGAATAAAAGCCACATATGGACAACCAAAGATGACAAAATGTAGCAACAAACACTCATAGAGGGATATGGAGACCCCCTACTCCATCTGACGTGGTTCACGCTCAAGGCGCTTAATCGTAGACTAGTTACATAACCCATTTCCACTGTAAGCTCTATAGTATCACTAGTGTAGCTTTACTTACATTGTAAGATCTGTAACATCAGTAGTTTAGCCCACTTTAATTTGAGCTATGTGGTATCGCTTTACTTCACGATATTAATACCACGTTTAAAATTAACAAAAGGAGGTGGGCTTTGAGAGTGGGCTCAAACGATAGTAGAAATGGGCTGCTTGATTGTATTTGCCCCCCGGGCCACAAGTTGCCAGCCCTCCCCTGCTTTATGGTTTGAGATATTCACAAGCAAAGTTTCCCCTCCCGCCCCTTTTACCTAGTGTAAGCCATCTCTTCTCAGATGTGGAATGCAGTCCATAGACCAGACAGATAACAGCAGGGGACAATCTTCTTCCTATGAGAACAATGAAAGCCCTGCCCCCCTTGACAAGTTTTTCAGGTTTTTCCCTTATCTTAATTGAAGATTGTCCCTCTGTGCAGTCTACCTGGGCACCTCCCTTCTGCTCTGGCTGAACAGTGTTACATCAGTAAAAGGGGCGGGAGGGGATACTTTATCATTCAATTACTCTTGAACTACAACTCTGACAGTACTGAAATAACATTCTCCAAAGTCCAAATACTATGATGATTAATTAGAGCTGCTTTTATTATGAAACATTACTATCCCTTTAAAGACAGGTGTTAAGCATGAGCCCTGTTAATTGGCCATGCAAGGAGAGTTTATACGTTTGGTTATGGGTTTTACCAGTAGAATGTATACATGGAAACAGTAATGAAAATGATGGGTATAAATTGCTATGTATAATGTTACATGGTTGGTAAATTAATAAAACTGTCTGTTCATAACCAAATAAGCAGTTGTGTTGTACATTATTGACTACTAGTGTAAAACGCCAGTGCACACGGGCCAAGGTCCGGGTGATGTTAATCCTTTGAGTGCCAGAGGGGTGCGCAACGCATTGCAAAGCAATATGTTGCGTACCCCTCTGGCACTCAAAGGGTTAAGAGGCCGGTCCTGCTCTGCGTCTTGCCGCCAACGCAGTCATGCACTGTAGAGACTGCCCGAAAGCACAGAATACTTACAGCACAGAACTCCCAGCATTCCTACATCTCCCAGCATTCCTACACCTCCCAGCATTCTGTTCTCCCAGCATTCCTACACCTCCCAACATTCCGTGCTCCCAACATTCCGTGCTCCCAGCATTCTGTTTTCCCAGCATTCTGTTCTCCCAGCATTCTGTGCACCCAGAACATTCTAGCAAATTAATATATAGGATGCCTAGTGCTTCTTCATTTACCATTACTTTCAAAGGACGCAAATTTTGCACCTGTCATGCATTTCTAACTGGTGGTAGCTTGTCACAGCACAGGTAATGGAATACCAAACTGACTTAAAAGGATAGCAATACTTGCAAATTACTAATCCCCATATTGTAGTTTAGTTAAAAAGAAACATATTGACCCCAGAGTCATCTCTCAGACCCTTATGGTTTGAGAGATGATAGCGCTCAAAGTTCCCCCCTCCCTCCCCCTTCCCTGACTGAACGCTGACTGCAGGGGAAGCTGTCGTACGACAGTCTTATGTGCATCAGGCGGCTCTGCAGCTGAGCCGAGATTGCGTTTATAAAAAATAATTATTTCACTGAAACAGTCTTCTACGTGCGCTTGGTTTGTGATAGGTTTGCAAGCACACGTAGAAGACCATTTTAGTGAAAGATTCCTTTTTTATAAACACGATCTCGGCAATGCTGCAGAGCCGCCTGATGCAAGTAATACCGGATATCCCTGCAGTCAGCGTTCAGTCAGGGAAGGGGGAGGGAGGGGGGAACTTTGAGCGCTATTATCTCTCAAACCATAAGGGTCTGAGAGATGACACTGGGGGCAATAAGTTTCTTTTTAACAAAGCTACAGTATGGGGATTGGTAATTTGCAAGTATTACTATCCCTTTAAAACTACCACTGTTAGTTTAATTTCACTATTGGCCTAGATAGAATAGAGACCCGGGTCAGATAAAGCTGCATAACTAATGTATCTCATGTCCAGAAAATCACTTCTTTCTCCAACTTCTTAGTTTCCAGTTTCCAACAGAGGGATGGGTGAAATAAAGTGATAAAGAGGCACAATCATGCAAATCTTTTCAAGATTAATGCTGTCATGGGGGTTGGGGGGCTTGGAAAGGTGATCGTCTTAATAAAAGAAAAAAAACAAACAGAGCATCTTATAAAAAATAAAACATAAAAACATAATGTAAAGTAAACTTTTCAACTGCACTTAGTAAGCAAAACGGTTTTGCAAATTGGGTTGCTTCATTTTAAATATAATGCACTTCCGGCTATTGTGTGTAAAATGTACTTATTTTCAATCTAATCCAAAAATTGCATTTTTAATGCAGGGGTATAGTCACATTTTGGTTAATTGTTTGTGCGCAGCAACTGCTGTTAAAGTATTGAGATTAGTGCCCACAGCTGATAACTTTTCTCTGGCCCATTTACAGACAATAAAACACTATCACTTCTGAGACACTTATGAAGATTGCTATGTAACAAGAGCTCTGGGAAAAGGCTAAGGTGACAACCGACCCTTTTAACCCTTTGAGTGGGTTGCAATGTGTTGGTTACCTCTGTGGCATGTTCATGAACCTGTTGAGTGCCAGTGTGGTACGCAACACATTGCAAAGCACTCAAAGGGTTAACACTTCATCGTGCAGGACTGTACAGGAATCAGTGCAACCCTGCAGTGTGTGTGTTTTATAAACGTCCCTGATTTAAAGGGATACGTATTCACATTAGAACAGGAAGGGGCATATGTAAGAAAATAAATAGAGAATTGTTACAAATACTGCGTGAAGTACAGGGTAACTGAGTGTATATAATGCCAGGTGATTTTTAGGTGTTCCTGTGTCTTTACGTATGTGCATCTGCTCATCTAAGCAAAAGTGTGCCATTCAATTTGGCTCTGTGCTTTTCACTATCCTGTAGATACAGTTGCCCAGATGGCAGGATATCAGTTCATTGCCCAAGTCTAGGATTGCACTGCTCCATGAAGGTCCATTACTGCTGCAAGCCTGCCACCAAGTGGACACTTGTGTGTACTGTAGGTAGGTATCTATGTATGAAGTTGCCTTCCAGGTTATGTAATAAAAATGGATTAGATCAGAGGTAAACAACTTATGGCTTTCCAGATATTGAAGACTACAACTCCCATCATTTCCAACCAGACAGTGGCAGAGTTGTAGTCCCCAGCAGCTGGAGAGCCAAAGATTGACTATCGATGCATTAGAACATTAGGAGAGAGTTATCCAAAGCATTAAAGGAACACAAACACCTAAAATGATCTTGTATTATATACACTTTACTCTTTGTTAGGGTGACCAGACCTCACCTTTAACCGGGTACGCATATGAAAAATGCATACTGCAGGGCTGCTTTGACTTTGGTGCACTCCTGAAATATGCCCCGGTTAAAGGTGAGGTCTGGTCAGCTTACTCTTTGTGTGCCTGTATCCAGCGTATTGTGTTGCAATGTGTTGGATACCTCTCTAGCACACAAAGGGTTAAATCCCTGTACTTCATGCATCATCTGTACCAATCCCCCATTTGTTTTCTTAGGCCTAATATCTAGTCTTACATATGCCCCATGGGAGCTGACATTCCTGCCTTTGCAGGACACCCTGACTTCCATTGATATAGTAATAGGGGTGTGTGTGTGTTTATGTGTGTGTATATATATATATATATATATATATATATATATATATATACACTAGCTTTTGGGACAGCGTTGCCCGTCATGTTATGCAGGGAATTATTTTTTTATTTTAATAAATGTTATTGTAGTGAAATATGGCATAGGGTGTATGTGTCAGAAAGGTACACACAGTGATACACAGACACATGTGCAAACACACACATATACAGGGGGACACACAGTGATAGAGAAGCATACACATACACACACATGCACTGACATACACAAACAGTGACACACAGATGCAAATCAGAATATACATACATACAGTGTGAGCAGTGTAAGTAACATACCTCCCAACATTTCATATGGCAAAAGAGGGACACTTGTGTTTTTGGTGGTGTTATTGTCACAGTAGACAATGGGGAAGTTCACCCTCTTGTGTGCTCTGGACTATTCCTTCCAGTACTTTGCATTTTCCCAAAAGTGGGCTGCCAGGCACATGGGCATACCTGGGAACTCTCCGGATTTGCCCCGGAGACTCCGGTTCTGACAGAGCTTTACCGGGTCTCTGGGGCAGAAGCAGATTCCTCCGGATGTGGAGAGTTTCTATTGAAACTCTGCCACATCTGCTTTTTCTTGTGCCTCCGTCCCCAGACTTCTGTGTGACACATTTAAATCCCCCCCAACACTCGAGTTAAGCCCCCCCCCCTTTTTGACGCAATTAGCGTCATTTTTGTTACCCCCTGCTGAACAGAGGACTACCCTCCGGGTAGTCCTCAACTGAAAGTTCCCAGGTATGCACATGGGACACACATTAAAAATCTGGTACTGTCCAGAGCAATCCAGGTCATGTGGTCACCTTATTAACATGTTATCATTCCACAAATAACATGCTTAGGATGAATCCATATTATTGTCTATGTCTAGGTTGAAAGTCCCTGGTTATTGGCTAGAACTTTGATTTTCCCATATTTTATACCTCGTTTGTTGTTATAGCTTTTGTTACCTTATACAAAAATATCTTTTTATTCAGAAGTTTAACCATTTTTCTCAGAGCTATATCTAGTTATTGTTAGGGAAGGTGCTATTTTAGAATTGCGGGATGCTGGCTGGAGTCTGGGAGTTTTGTGGATGAGGTGGGTCATAGTCATACCTGGGAACTCTCAGGGTTTTGACCCAAATCTCAGGGTCTCAGGGTGAAGGGCCAAATTCTCAGGGTGAGAGTGTTCTCTGTTACCTACTATATGATTTGCCCCAATTAAATGTTTCTTTAGTCACTAAATTCATGCCATTTGCAACAGAAATACAGGGGGAGATGTCCTTCTTGTCTTGTATGTGTTTAGCATACCTGGGAACTCTCAGGGTTTTACCCTGAGATTCAGGGTTTAGACCCAAAACTCAGGGTCTCAGGGTGAAGGGCCAAATTCTCAGGGTGAGAGAGGTCTGTGATACCTACTACAAGATTTGCCACCATTAAATGTTTCTTTAGTATCTAAACTGGTGCCATTTGTACCAGAAAAGCAGCAGGAAATGTCATTCTGGTCTTATTTGTGTTTAGGCAGTGAGATCTCTAAGTTGTAACTTGTTAAAGGTTCCTTTCAGACCGATTGGAGCACCTCCGAGTTACAGCAAGCAGGTACGTATTGCATAAAATCTACATTATAGGAAGCTTTAAGGGTTAATATTCCAAAGATCTCAGGGTCAGCTCATTTGGAAAGTTCCCAAGTATGGTGTTTAGGCAGTGAGATCTTTAAATTGTAGCATGTTAAAGGGTCATTGCAGACCAACTGGATCACCTCAGGGTTAGAGCAAACGGGTATATATTGCTTAAAATCTATATTATGGGAAGCTTTAAGGGTTTATTAGATTTTAGGCAATATATACCCTGTATTTCTGGTGCAAATGGCATGAATTTAGTGACTAAATAAACATTTAATTGGGGCAAATCATATCTCAGGGTCAGCTCATCTTGAAAGTTCCCAGGTATGGTCATAGCGCAGTAGGAGTTGAATTAGTGTGTGACCTTGTCTTTATTTGTGTAATTATCAGGCTCCAGTTACTATATTGGTATAACAATAGTTGACTAAAGGCCAGAGAAGAATGTTGATTTATCAGTAAATTGGAGTAGATAACACATTATCTGTGTTTGGTCTCACTTTAACAGACCCACGCTTTGATGTAATTCCAAGGTCTGTGCTTTGTTCCTGTTAATTGAGCAGACATATCAGGTAATCGCTGTGTATTTTGGGTGTTTGGTTGCCACTAGAAAAATATAATAAATTATTGATCCTACAAATACCAATACTTATAGAATCTGTTATCAGTATAAATGTAGAGACTGAACCACGCCTGCTATCCACTCTGGATTTTTAAAGGGATAGTAATGTTTCATAATAAAAGCAGCTCTAATTAATCATCATAGTATTTGGACTTTGGAGAGTGTTATTTCAATTCTGTCAGAGTTGTAGTTCAAGAGTAATTCAATGACAAAGTATCCCCCTCCCGCCCCTTTTACTGATGTAACACTGCTCAACCAGATCAGAAGGGAGGTGACCAGGTAGACTGCAGACAGGGACAAGCTTCAATTAAGATAAGGGAAAAACCTGAAAAACTTGTCAAGGGGGTCAGGGTTTTCATTGTTCTCATAGGAAGAAGATTGTCCCTTGCTGTTATCTGTCTGGTCTATGGACTGCATTCCACATCTGAGAAGAGATGGCTTACACTAGGTAAAAGGGGCGGGAGGGGAAACTTTGCTTGTGAATATCTCTCTAACCATAAATGTTTGAGAGATAAGACATATCATTCTTCATGTTTTTTAATGCCTACAAAATAAAATAAAGTTAAAACGAAGTATTACTATCCCTTTAATGAAGGCCCCTGAATACTGTTTTCCCAGTTTGGTTCCAATCCCAGTGTCCAGAGGACCCATACAAGCATAGATAGCATGGCGGATAACCAAATAAACATACCTGGGAACTTTCAAAATTAGCTGACCCTGAGATTTTATAGATAATATCCCTCAAAGTTTCCCTCAGCATAGGTTATTGGTGAAATGTTCCTACTTGCTCTAATGCAGAGGTGCTTCAATTGGTTCTCAAGGAACTACTGTCATGCAACAAATTAGGTATATCACTGCTTGGACACACCCAAGACAACAGGACTTATCCCTCTGCCTTCCTAGTATACGTGGTACCAATTTTGGGACTTATGAAGCAGTTAATTGGAGCAGATTAGATAATAGGTAGAACTGGGCTATCTCACCCTGAGAATCTGGCTCTTCACCCTGAGACCCTGAGATTGGGGTCAAAACCCTGAGTCTCAGGGTCAAACCCTGAGAGTTCGCTGGTATGCAAATAACCCACTAGGGGCTCAGTACTATTACCGCCGGGAAAACTGGCAGCAATAGTAAAAACACTAATGCCTAAAAAACTCATACATGTACCTCGGCTATTCTATTGCTGGAGACGTACATGGTAAAATAAGCATTGTTGGCCAAAACTCACGTTTTGGCAAAATGCTCGTTGTTGTTTTTTGTTTCCAGAACTTGAGCGAAATGGCACAAATTGTGGGAACATCAAAGGAAAAAAAAGCAAACTCTAGTTATTTGACAGTGAGGTTGTAGGATTCTATAAGTCTGTCCGGTTCAGAAAGAGTGTTGAAGGTGGAGAGGGTTGAGTGCAGTGCAGAAGATAAGGCAGAAATGTCTAGTGAGCGAAGGTTGCGGGTGTAGTTCGGGGCAGTAGCTGGTGGGGGAATGAGGGAAAGGGTTGCAGAGAAAGTTATGAGATGGTGGTCGGAGGGTGGGAAAGGAGATAAGGAAAAATCTAGTAATGAGCAGTTCTTTGTGAAAACCAAGTCCAGGGAGTGGCCGTCTTTGTGTGTGCTAGAGTCAGTCCATTGTTGAAGGGTGAAAGATGAGGTTAGTTGAAGCAGGCGTGAGGCCCAGGAATGGGAAGGACCATCAATGTGACAGTTGAAGTCCCCAAGTATGAGAGAAGGAGCGTCAGAGGACAGAAAGCATGTGAGCCAGCACTCAAAATCTGAGAGGAAGACAGAGGGGGTGGTTGTGGGAGGTCTGTATACTACTGCATCACGCATTGCTACAGGGTGTAATAATTGGATAGTATGTACCTCATAGGAGTTAGTGGAAAAGGATGGGGGGAACAGGTATCAGCTGAAAGCGACACGAGGAGGCAAGCAGTACACCTGTGCCACCAACTCTGCCCATTGTGTGTGAGAAGTAGAGGCCTCCATGTGAGACTGCAGCCTCCATAGCTGAATCATGTTGGGAGAGCCAGGTCTCGGTAAGAGCAAGAAGCTGGAGTGCTTGTATGACAGTAGATTTGTTAGTGAGGGAACGGACATTCAGTAGGAGACATGAGAAGGGATGGTCAGGAAGTGGGAGGGTTGGGATGGGGATGACGTTAGAAAAATTAGGTTCTCTGTGGGATGAGGAGGAAAGTGGCCGTGGGCGGTGGCATATGGGGATATGATTGGGGCCTGGGTTTGGGGAGATGTCACCAGCCACAAGGAGGGGAATAGCACATACAGCCAGCAGGTGGGCATGTGATTTGTGTCTGCTGTGGGTTGGAGTGGAAGGGTGGGCCGGTCTGAACAATAGATACATTAGCATATGAAATAAGTGTGAATATCTCCTGATCTGTATATTTGCTGGCCTTTTGGTTAAAATGACATATCAACAGTTTTCAATGCAGTTTTCAAATATGCAAACTTGAATTAAGGTGATAGACAGTGGCGTAACTATAGGGGTCGCACCTGCGACCGGGCCTGTGCACACCAGGGGCCCGGCCGCCCCCTGCAACCCCTACGTCTGTCACCCGCGATCTACTGCTGGTGCTCTAGTAATGCAGAGCGCTGGGAGATGACATCATCTCCCAGCGCTCTGCATTACTAAGAGGACCACGTGGGAGCTCCAGGTAGGAGATGGGGGCATTGTGGAGGGGGGCCAATGTGGTGGTGTGGGGGCCCGTGGCACTTTTTGCACCAGGGCGCGGAGGCTTCTAGTTACGCTTCTGGTGATAGATCCACTATAAGGAGGTAGTAAAGCAGTATCTAATGGCACTGTAACTTCAGTATAGTATATTACCGTGTAATCTTAATGTAATGATAACAGGGAGTTCTAATCTATTACAGTTGTGTTTAAAGGGGATGTATCACCTTATGAAAATTTTTACCATAGGTTTTGTTACTAAAGTAGTATTAGGAAAGCTGTTTTTTTAATGTAAGTACTTTAAAAGATATTTAATCTTCTGTGCTGTTCACTTCCGCATTATGTGCACAGCACAGCACAGCTAATCTTCTCCTCCCACCTCCCTCCCAGCTGCCCCAGGGATCACGTTCACCCTTCCCTTCGGTATGCTGTGAATAGCTTCTATCATTATATCAAGCTCCGGTTACCATTATAGTGGGGCTGCAACCTCAGTATGATGATAACCGGAGCTTGATATAACGATAGAAGACATTCACAGGACACTGAAGGGAAGCGTGAACGCGCACCCTGAAGCAGATGGGAGGAAGGTGGGAGGAGAATTAGGCAGTCAAGATGAACTGTGCTGTAGAATCAGCGTGGTACATTGTGCAGATCGGCACAGCTTCAACAAGCAATATCTTTTAAAGTACTTGTATAAAAAAAAAAAAAAAAAAAGCTTTCCTAATAATACTTTAGTAAAAAAAAATTTTTATAAGATGATACATCTCCTTTAAAGGGATGTTATTGAATTAAGCCCGAGGTGCGTGCAGTCTTTATACTGTGCTCCTGTGCTTAATGCCACGTACAGTTGTGCCCGTGACTTCTCGTGAGTTCGGTGCATCTTCTGGGGCAGGGTCAGCCTTCAGCTCCCCTTCGCCCATGCTAGGGGGGACCCTTTAGCTTCTTCTCCTCTCTCCGAAGAGGAGGGCTTTCACCCTGGGGTCTTCGGCGTCGGCCTCAGCGTCAGCATCTCTACCCCAGGGCTTCAATCTTCAGCTCCCTCCGGAGAGAGGACCCTCAGCGTCGTTTAGGGGAGGCAGCCTTCCACCTCCCCCACCATAGCGGAGACTTCCGACCCTGCCCCACTGTGGCATTTCCAGTGTTGAAAGTGCTTATGTTCGTGAAGTGCTAGTCCTTAAGTGCTCAAAAACTCAAACTTCGCATGTCAAAAACGTGCTCAGTGAGTGGAGATAAGGTGCCTGTTAAGGCCCCAGCTGCCTGGCTGGAATTATAAAAATTCTTTGCTGCCCTCCAGTCAGAAGGCCGGGGCAGATGAAGTGATCAAAATTAAAAGAAGGTCCAAGTGCATGTGCCGTGCTCCACCAAACCCGTGTCCTTCCTCACATGTCCGTGTCCTACAGCGCATTTTGTACCTCGGTCTTCTCCTCGCCCGCAACCCCAGGCCTCCACCAAGCGTAGCATGCCACCCCTGCCCAGTACCTGAGCAGGTACTACACTTGATCTTAGCCAAAAGGCCGAGAAGCGATCTCCTTTAAAGGGATAGTAATTAGTGATGATCGAGCACCCCAATGCTCGGGTGTTCGGGTGCTCTGACCGAGCGCCCCCGGAGGCTCGAGTGCTCGGCCGAGCACCCGAGCCCCATTGAAGTCAATGGGAGGACTCGAGCATTACACCAGGCACCCCCTGCTCTGATGAGGGGAGGGTGCCTGGTCCATAGGAAAAGGGCAGAAAATGATGGAAACACCACAGAAATGGTTCAGGGACAGCATAGGGAGGATGTCTGGATGCATCTTGGACTCCAACGTCGCTGCTGGGAACGATGTTTCGCCCGTAGTACGCCATTTTTACAGACTGACCGTAAAACACACAAAAAGGAAGATAAAAACGACTTTAGGCGAAAAATTGTTACCAAACAGTATTTGCTGTATATTTACTTGTATATCATCTGCAAATTCTGCAAAAAATTTCATCGATTTTTCGGAACTGGGGCCATGATTAAGAGGGAAACGTGCGCAGAGGCAAAGTCTGCAAAAAATTTCATCGATTTTTCGGAACTGGGGCCATGATTAAGAGGGAAACGTGCGCAGAGGCAAATTCTGCAAAAAATTTCATCGATTTTTCGGAACTGGGGCCATGATTAAGAGGGAAACGTGCGCAGAGGCAAATTCTGCAAAAAATTTCATCGATTTTTCGGAACTGGGGCCATGATTAAGAGGGAAACGTGCGCAGAGGCAAATTCTGCAAAAAATTTCATCGATTTTTCGGAACTGGGGCCATGATTAAGAGGGAAACGTGCGCAGAGGCAAATTCTGCAAAAAATTTCATCGATTTTTCGGAACTGGGGCCATGATTAAGAGGGAAACGTGCGCAGAGTAAAGCAGGTGTTCAACGTGGTTATGGCCCGGGTAAGGTACAGCATTCAGGAACGGAGGCCGCAGCTACCACAGGTTTTACAACATGTCCGTTTGCCCTTATTAAGTCCAAAATTTATAGTCGGAACAGTGGGGTCTGATCCATTCAGTAAAAGTGACGAAGTGACTTAGTGGATGAAGCCAAGAACTACCTTCTGCTCTGTCGAACACCCCAGCCCTATTTAATTCAATGGGAGGACCTGAGGCACTCCGATACAACCTGTATATCACAAAATGGAGGGCCTCATTCACATTGTCGTACAATAGTTCAGGTAGTGGTCCAACACTCATAAAGCCGATGCACTAAGTGAAAGGGCTGCCAAAAATTAGACTGAAATGTCACTCCAATACACCCTTTATTACACATAAAGGAGGGCATCATACACACCCTTGAAAAATTAGGATTAATAGCCTGCTGATGACCCTCTAAAACATTAGGGGCGAGGGCATGCCGCTAAGCTGACCATCTAAAACATTAGGAATGAGGGTCTGCAGCTGAGCCGACCATCTAAAACATTATGGGTGAGGGTCTGCTGCGGAGCTGACCATCCTAAACATTATATGCGAAGGCCCGCTAGTGAGCTGATGCTATAAAACATTATATGAGAGGGCCCGCTAGAGAGCTGACCCAATAAAACATTATATGAGAAGGCCCGCTGGTGAGCTGACCTATACAAAAATTGTCAAACAGGGCCCGCTGGTGAGCTGGCCCTATATAAAAATTATATCACAGGGCCCGCTGGTGAGCTGGCCCTATATAAAAATTATATCACAGGGTATATGGAAGAGAGTCAACCATATACCCGTTTTTTGGGTGGAAGGGGTGAATGGGAATACAGAGTATTCCCATCATTGTAAATAACATATATAAAGTCACTTTATGTTCACCCGGGGCTTTCCTCCAGTGGAGTGGAGAAGTCAGGGGAAATCCAGGCCTTGTTCATTTTTATAAGTGTCAACCTATCAGCATTTTCGGTGGAAAGGCGGATACGCTTATCTGTTATGATGCCACCAGCAGCACTAAATACCCGCTCAGACAGAACGCTGGCGGCAGGGCAGGCCAGCACCTCCAAGGCGTAGAGTGCCAGTTCATACCACGTGTCCAGCTTGGACACCCAGTAGTTGTAAGGCACAGAGGGATCAGTGAGGACGCTGACACGGTCTGCTACGTACTCCTTCACCATCTTCCAAAACGTTTCCCTCCTTGTGACACTAGGCTGCGCATCAGGGTGAGGGTGCTGGCGGGGTGTCATGAAGGTGTCCCACGCCTTGGAGAGTGTTGCCCTGCCTTTGTCGGAACTGCTGTGTGCTCCCCTTTTCTCCACTTCTCGGTTGGCCAAGGTAGCACGTACTCTGCCGCCAGCGTTGTCAGATGGAAAATTTTGGAGCAATTTTTCAACAAGAACCTTCTGGTATTGCACCATTTTGCTTGTCCTCTCCACCGGAGGAATGAGAGATGAGAAATTCTCTTTGTAGCGGGGGTCCAGAAGGGTGAGCACCCAGTAATCCGTGTTGTCTAAAATGCGTATAACGCGTGGGTCACGGGAAAGGCAGCCTAACATAAAGTCAGCCATGTGTGCCAGAGTACCAACAGGCAAGATTTCGCTGTCCTCACCAGGAGGATGACTCTCAATCTCCTCATCCTCTTCCTCCTCTTCTGCCCACCCACGCTGAAGAGATGGAACTAAAGTTCCATGGCTACCCTCTGTAGCGGAGGCAACCGTGTCTTCCTCCTCCTCCTCCTCCTCCTCCTCCTCCAATTGTCGCTGAGAAGACGAAGTGAGGGTGCTCTGGCTATCACCTTGTGTAAGCTCTTCCTCCCCCATTTCCACCTCTTCCACATGCAAAGCGTCGGTTTTAATTGTGAGCAGCGAGCGTTTCAGTAGACACAGAAGTGGGATGGTTACACTGATAATAGCGTTATCGCCGCTCACCATCTGTGTCGATTCCTCAAAATTGCGTAAAACCTCACAGAGGTCTGACATCCATTCCCACTCCTCACTTCTGATTAGAGGAAGTTGAACGGAGAGGCGACGACCATGTAACAGCTGGTACTCCACTACTGCCCTCTGCTGCTCACAAAGCCGGGCCAACATGTGGAAGGTGGAGTTCCAGCGCGTGCTCACGTCACACAGCAGCCGGTGAGCTGGCAATTGTAAGCGCTGCTGCAGCTTCAACAGGCCGGCTGAAGCTGTTGATGACTTACGGAAATGTGCACACACGCGGCGCACCTTGGTCAAGAGATCATGCACATTGGGGTAGGTTTTTAGAAATCGCTGAACCACTAAATTAAATACATGCGCTAGGCATGGTACGTGTGTGAGCTTGCCGAGCTCCAAAGCCGCCACCAAGTTACGCCCATTATCACACACAACCATGCCTGGTTGCAGGTTGAGTGGCGAGAGCCACTGCTCGGTCTGGTGACTAATCCCCTGCAACAGCTCTGAGGCCGTGTGCTGTTTGTCCCCAAGGCAGATCAGCTTCAGCACGGCCTGTTGACGCTTCCCCACTGCAGTGCTAAACTGCTTCCAGCTACCGGCTGATGGGTGAGTGGCGCTGCGCGCAGAGAATTCGGAGGTGGAAACGGAGGAGGAGGAGCCAATAACGTAGGTGCTGGCGGAAACCCTGATGGAGGTAGGGCCCGCAATCCTCGGCGTGGGTAGCACCTGTGCCATCCCAGGGTCCGAGTCGCTCCCAGCCTCCACGACATTCACCCAGTGTGCCGTCAGGGAAATGTAGCGTCCCTGGCCACAAGCACTTGTCCATGTGTCAGTCGTTAAGTGGACCTTCCCAGTAACTGCGTTGGTCAGGGCACGGGTGATGTTACGGGACACATGGTGGTGTAATGCGGGGACGGCACACCGGGAAAAGTAGTGGCGGCTGGGGACTGCGTACCGAGGGACAGCTGCTGCCATCAGGCTGCGGAAGGACTCAGTCTCCACAAGCCTAAATGGCAGCATTTCGATGGCCAGTAATTTGGAAAGGTGTGAGGTTAGTGCTATGGCCTGTGAGTGGGTGGCTGGGTATTTTCGCTTGCGCTCAAATGCCTGGGGTAACGACATTTGGACGCTGCGCTGGGACAGGGAAGTGGATGTGGTCGCTGATGGTGCTTCAGATGGTACAGGTGCAGGGCGGGAGGTATGCGGGCCTGCGCCTTCGACAGGCGATTGGCCGGCACCGAAAACAGGGGAAGAGGAGGCAGTGGTGTGGCCTGCAGACACAGATTGGCTATCCGGGCGTTCCTCCCACTTATTACGGTGCTTGGATGCCATGTGTCGGATCATGCTGGTGGTGGTGAGGTTTCTAGTGTTCATGCCTCGGCTCATTCTGGTGTGGCACAGGTTGCAAACTACAATTTTTTTGTCGTCCGCACTTTCCTTAAAAAAACGCCATACCGCGGAACACCTAGCCCTTGGCAAGGGAGATTTACGCAAGGGGGTGCTCCGTGGAACATTTGCGGGCCGGTTTGGTGCGGTCCGCCTTCTTTCTTTAGCCACACCACTGCCTCTTCCAGCCTGTTGCGGTGCTGCAGATGGCTCACCCTCAGGACTGCTGTCATCGCTCGGCTCTCCACCTTCCCAGGTGGGGTCAGTGACCTCATCGTCCACCAAGTCCTCCTCCACTTCCTCACTCTGATCATCCTCCTCATTTCTTGATCCCACCACATACTCAGTCATTGACAACTGTGTATCATCCTCCTCATCAAGGTCTTGAGACAGTAATAGTGGTTGATTTGATGGCAACTGTGTCTCATCATCATCATCATCCACTTCCTTTGACCTTAAATGCCGTTCCCCTCTGTCATCTTCTTGTGATTGGGTACCCTCTAGAGGTTGTGAATCAGGGCACAAGATCTCATGTTCCTCTGCAAGCGTGCTTGGAGAGAGGTTCAAATGAAGGATTGGTGATGAGACGAGCTCCTCACTATATCCCAGTGTGGGATCACTTCTTTGGCCAGACCCTCTATGGTGGGAGGAAGGATGATCAGGGTGAGGATTATGTTGACCAGACTCTTGGCTACTGAGAGTGGACTTGGTGGAAGACAGGGTGGTGCTTAACCGACTGGAAGCAGTATCAGCTGAAATCCAACCGACCACCTGTTCGCAGTGGTCTGACCTCGAGAGTGATGTCCTGCGACGCCCTGTAAACTGAGACATGAAGCTAGGTATGGTGGATGTCTTTCTTTCTTGTGCTCTGGCACCAGGCACAGTTTCTACGCGTCCTGACCCGCGCCCTGAACTATCAGGATCACGTCCACTTCCCCGTCCCTTTTTACCCGCCTTCTTCATATTACACGGAATATGTGCTGCTAATCTGCAACTTTGCACACTAAACAGAATGTGCTGCTAATCTGCAACTTTGCACACTAAACAGAATGTGCTGCTAATCTGCGGCTAGGCACAGTGAAAGGAATATGTGACATTTATTTTTTACACTTTCCACACTAAACAGAATGTGCTGCTAATCTGCAACTTTGCACACTAAACAGAATGTGCTGCTAATCTGCGGCTAGGCACAGTGAACGGAATATGTGACGTTTATTTTTTACACTTTGCACACTAAACAGAATGTGCTGCTAATCTGCGGCTAGGCACAGTGAACGGAATATGTGACGTTTATTTTTTACACTTTGCACACTAAACAGAATGTGCTGCTAATCTGCAACTTTGCACACTAAACAGAATGTGCTGCTAATCTGCGGCTAGGCACAGTGAAAGGAATATGTGACGTTTATTTTTTACACTTTGCACACTAAACAGAATGTGCTGCTAATCTGCGGCTAGGCACAGTGAACGGAATATGTGACGTTTATTTTTTACACTTTGCACACTAAACAGAATGTGCTGCTAATCTGCGGCTAGGCACAGTGAACGGAATATGTGACGTTTATTTTTTACACTTTCCACACTAAACAGAATGTGCTGCTAATCTGCGGCTAGGCACAGTGAACGGAATATGTGACGTTTATTTTTTACACTTTGCACACTAAACAGAATGTGCTGCTAATCTGCGGCTAGGCACAGTGAACGGAATATGTGACGTTTATTTTTTACACTTTCCACGCTAAACAGAATGTGCTGCTAATCTGCGGCTAGGCACAGTGAACGGAATATGTGACGTTTATTTTTTACACTTTGCACACTAAACAGAATGTGCTGCTAATCTGCAACTTTGCACACTAAACAGAATGTGCTGCTAATCTGCAACTTTGCACACTAAACAGAATGTGCTGCTAATCTGCAACTTTGCACACTAAACAGAATGTGCTGCTAATCTGCAACTTTGCACACTAAACAGAATGTGCTGCTAATCTGCGGCTAGGCACAGTGAAAGGAATATGTGACGTTTATTTTTTACACTTTCCACACTAAACAGAATGTGCTGCTAATCTGCGGCTAGGCACAGTGAACGGAATATGTGACGTTTATTTTTTACACTTTGCACACTAAACAGAATGTGCTGCTAATCTGCAACTTTGCACACTAAACAGAATGTGCTGCTAATCTGCGGCTAGGCACAGTGTACGGAATATGTGACGTTTATTTTTTACACTTTCCACACTAAACAGAATGTGCTGCTAATCTGCAACTTTGCACACTAAACAGAATGTGCTGCTAATCTGCAACTTTGCACACTAAACAGAATGTGCTGCTAATCTGCAACTTTGCACACTAAACAGAATGTGCTGCTAATCTGCGGCTAGGCACAGTGAACGGAATATGTGACGTTTATTTTTTACACTTTGCACACTAAACAGAATGTGCTGCTAATCTGCGGCTAGGCACAGTGAACGGAATATGTGACGTTTATTTTTTACACTTTGCACACTAAACAGAATGTGCTGCTAATCTGCAACTTTGCACACTAAACAGAATGTGCTGCTAATCTGCAACTTTGCACACTAAACAGAATGTGCTGCTAATCTGCAACTTTGCACACTAAACAGAATGTGCTGCTAATCTGCGGCTAGGCACAGTGAACGGAATATGTGACGTTTTTTTTTTTACACTTTCCACACTAAACAGAATGTGCTGCTAATCTGCAACTTTGCACACTAAACAGAATGTGCTGCTAATCTGCAACTTTGCACACTAAACAGAATGTGCTGCTAATCTGCAACTTTGCACACTAAACAGAATGTGCTGCTAATCTGCAACTTTGCACACTAAACAGAATGTGCTGCTAATCTGCGGCTAGGCACAGTGAACGGAATATGTGACGCTTTTTTTTTAATTTTTGCCCCCCCAAACAAAATATAACTGCTGCCCCCACACACAACAGTCCTAAAAAGGACTTTTGGGTCTTTATATGTTCCAACACTTTTCTTCTCCCTACACTGACTTTACCTTCCTATCCTCATCTCTCCCTGGCTAAGACTGAGCCGAACTCGCTGGTCAGGTGCTATACAGCACCTGATCACGGGTTCTGGCCAGCCAATCAGTGTAATGCCAGCAGCCAACATGGCTGCTGGCATTACACTGATGTCAGAGCCTCCCCGCACGTTTATTGGCTGCGCAGCAGCCGCGAAACGTGCGGGGAGGAGACCCGAACATGGCGGGCGTGCACATGCGGTACTCGTACGAGTACCGCCATGTGCCGAGCAGAGCGATGCTCGAGCCGAACCGAGCTTCGGCCGAGCATGCTCGCTCATCACTAATAGTAATACTTAATTATTACTAATCCCTATATTAAAGTAATATTAAAAGTAAATGTATTGCCCCTAGTGTCATCTCTCAAACCTTTATGTTTTGAGAGATGATTGCTCCTAAAGTTGCCTTCTCCCTCCCCGTTCCCTGAAGTCAGCGTTCTAGCCTGTCGTACAACTTTCAGGCGGCTCTGCAGCAGAGCCGCGATCGCGTTAATAAAAAAAAAATTCACTAAAACGGTCTTCTACGTGTGCTTGCAAACCAAACACAAACCAAACACAAACCAATTACACGTAGAAGACTGTTTTAGTGAAAGATTTATTTTTTATTAATGCAATCTTGGCTGTGCTGGAGAGCCTCCTGAAAGTCGTACGACTTGCTTTCCTGCAGTCAGCTAGAACACTGACTTCGGGGAAGGGGCAGGGAGAGGGCAACTTTAGGAGCAATTATCTCTCAAACCATAAAGGTTTGAGAGATGACACTGGGGGCAATACATTTATTTTTAATATTACTTTAATATAGGGATTAGTAATAATTAAGTATTACTATCCTTTTAAGTGTGTGAAGTAACATTGGGGCTAATCTGCATGTGTAACTTCCACTGACCAATCAGATTCTACTTCACAAGGGTGCGGGGAATAAGGACGCACAGGAAATGAGAGACATTTAACTCCTTATGTGCAAGAACAGTCCAGAAATTTAAAGAACATACCGTGGCATTGTAATCAAAAGTTAAACCTTTAACCCTTTGAGTGCCAGATGGGTACATAATGCGTTGCAAACTCCTCTGGCACGCACAGGTGTAAAACAGGTTGCTTTTCAGCGCAATGACTATGGAGACTATGGCCAATGACTATAAATCCAACCAATAAAGGTAAAAACATCATTATTAACCCCTTCAGGACCCATGACGTGCCAGAACCGTCATGGGATGTCTTGCGTTAATGACCCATGACGGTCCTGGTACATCATGGAATTCAAGGGTCCCCTGCGAGGCTGAATGCCATTTAGGGACCCCTGAATCCATTGGTCCACCCCCCCTAAAAAAATGCTACATGGTCATCTGCATACCTGGGAACTTTTGAGACAGGGCTACCCGGAGGGTAACCCTGTCAGTGCCGACTTGTGAAGAAAATGACGCTATTCGCGTCATAAAAGGAGCGGGGCTTAGTCGCGGAGGGGGGGCGGGACAAAAAAAAACAAAAAAAACCCCTGCAAAATGTATCTAAGAGGGCGGGGAGTGGGAGGAACCAGGCGGGACAGATCACAAGTGGGCAGAGTTTCTATTTAAACTCTGCCCACCCGGTGATCCACACACACTGCCCCGGAGACCCGGTAATTCAGTCTAAAATCCGGAGTCTCCGGGCAAAACCCAGGTATGGTCATCTGCTTAAGGAGAGTCCATAAGGGTTTAAGATACCACACCACTATATATATACAAAAATTGTTTAGTTTTACTTCAATTAATGTGTACCTGCCTGTCTCTAGTTTAAAGCAAAGTTTACTCTTAAGGCCATATGTTAAAGGGATAGTATTATTTAAAATGACTAATCCCTATGTTAAAGCCCTTCAATAGGGCTGAAAAATACCCCAGCGGCATCTCTCAAACCCTTATGGTTTGAGAGATAACCACTTACAAAGTTCTCCCCTGACTGACGTCAGCATTCTAGCTGAGAGCAGGGGAATCTTTTCCTGAGATCAGCCGGCTGCGATCGCGTTAATAACGAAGAAATCCATCATTAAAAAGGTCTTCTACGTGTGCTTGGTTTGCAAGTACATGTAGAAGACCTTTTAAGTGAAGGATTTCTTTTTTTATTAATGTGATCTCGGGTCTGCTGCAGAGCCGCAGACGGTCCTGGGACCGGATTCCCAGGTTGTCAGCTAGAATGCTGACGTCAGCCAGGGGCGAGGAATTTGAGAGATGCCACTGGGGGCATTTTTCATCTTTATTGAAGGGCTTTAACATAGGGACTAGTCTTTTTTAAGTAATACTATCCCTTTAAAAGAAGTAGTGAAATAGCTTTTGTCGTTTGTAACGACTTTTCATAGTAGTGTCGTTGGGATCATTAATATTTTCAGAGAGTGTCGGTTGTGATCAGAAACTTGTCATTTTTCCTGACTGAATTTGTCATTTGTAAAGACACAAAATGTCTTAACTAATGACAAAAATTGTCCTAACTAACGACAAAAAAAAATCTTAAAGGGATAGTAATACTTTAATATTACTATTCCCCATATTGTAGCTATTTGAAAAAGAATTAAATTGCCCCCAGGTTTATCTCTCAAACCTTTCCCCCTCACTCCCCTTTCCCTGAAGTCAGCGTTGTAGCTGACTTCAGGGATATCCGGTCTTATTTTCATCATGCGGCTCTGCAGCAGAGACAAGATCCGTTAGTAAAAAATAATTATTTCACTGAAATGGTCTTCTACGTGTGCTTGCAAACCAAGCACACATAGAAGACCGTTCCAGTGAAATAATTATTTTTCACTAACGCGATCTCGGCTCAGCTGCAGAGCCACCTGACTGTTGTACGACAGACTTCCCCTGCAGTCAGGTACAATGCTGACTTCAGGGAAGGGGAGGGGAGGAGGGAACTTTGCGTTCGGTTATCTCTCAAACCATAAAATAGCTACAATATGGGAATAGTAATATTAAAGGAGCAGTAAACTTTTTTTATGAAAATATATATATTGTAGGGATTTTCCTATTGAGTAAAATAAGGGTACTCCCACTGCCGAGAGATTTATATTTCCAGAGTTATTACAGTTTAAATCCATGTTTTTGTACATTAGCAGTGCCCTCTAGTGGTCAAATTCTAGTTAGATTCTAGTGGAGAGTAAAATCAGAAAAGTCAGAGACATACAGTTCTCCATAGAATGTGAAAGAAACTGCTGAGTCACTTCCTGTCAGTTATAACTATCAGGAAGTAAACACACTAAATTCACTTCCTGTCAGTTATAACTATCAGGAAGTAAACATAGTAAATTCACTTCCTGTCAGTTAGAACTATCAGGAAGTAAACACAGTAAATTCACTTCCTGTCAGTTAGAACTATCAGGAAGTAAACACAGTAAATTCACTTCCTGTCAGTTGTAACTATCAGGAAGTAAACATAGTAAATTCACTTCCTGTCAGTTAGAACTATCAGGAAGTAAACACAGTAAATTCACTTACTGTCAGTTAGAGCTATCAGGAAGTAAACACAGTAAATTCACTTCCTGTCAGTTAGAACTATCAGGAAGTAGACACAGTAAATTCACTTCCTGGTTATTTAAACTGATATAAATTTTGAATAAAACATCTGACAGCGATAGGAGTGACCTTGTTTTATTCAGCAGGAAAAGTTCTATAAAACATGTGTTTTCATAAAAAAGTTTACTGCTCCTTTAAAATATTACTATCCCTTTAACTAATGACAAAAATGTCTTAACTAAAGACAAAAATTCTCACATTCAGAACTTCACATTCCCTCCACTTTTTTCTTAACGTACAAATTTTATCTTTTGTAAGACATTTTTTTGTCGTTAGTTACGACAAATTTTCTTTTCCTCTATACGACACTGGAGAATAGTTTAGCCACGCCCTTTCCCCACCCCTTTGCCCGTCAATTCTGGAGTTGTGTCGTACACAACGGGCATTAGCAGTTTTTTTTGTCGTATACTCTATAGAAAATATGTAATTCACGCATGCAATTACTTATTTTTGTCTTTCATACAAATTTTTTGTCGTTATCCCTTTGAACATACGGCCCTTTGTCATTTGCATTGTTTTAATCGACTACACTGTTCATACGATTTCTATCACCGATGGTATTGAATTTAAGCCCGGGGTGCGTGCAGTCTTCAAACTGCGCTCCTGTGCTTCTTCCTACTCCAGTAGTGCCCGTGACTTCTCTTGAGCTACGTGCTTCTTCTGGGGCAGCGTCAGCCTTCAGCCCCCCTTCGCCCATGCTAGGGGGGGCCCTTTAGCTTCTCCTCCTCTCTCCGAAGAGGAAGGCTTTCACCCTAGGGTCTTCGGCGTCGGCCTCAGCATCGGCATCTCTACCCCAGGGCTTCAATCTTCAGCTCCCTCCGGAGAGAGGAGCCTCAGCATCGTTTAGGGGAGGCAGCCTTCCACCTCCCCCACCAGAGCGGAGTCTTCCGACCCTGCCCCACTGTGGCATTTCCAGTGATATAAGTGCTTGTGTCGTGAAGTGCTAGTCCTTAAGTGCTCAAAAACTTAAACCTCACATGTGCAAAAACGTGCTCAGTGAGTGGAGATAAGGTGCCTGTTAAGGCCCCAGCTGCCTGGCTGGAATTATAAAAATTCTTTGCTGCCCTCCAGCCAGAAGGTCGGGGCAGACGAAGTGAATAGAAATAAAAAGAAGTTCAGAGTGCATGTGCCGTGCTCCACCAAACTCGTGTTCTCCCTCACACGTCAGTGTTGTCCAGCAGCTTTTAGCAACCTCAGGCTTCTCCTCGCCCCCCGACCTCCGGCGTCTGACCAAGTGTAGCATGCCACCCCCGACCTCCGGCGTCCGACCAAGTGTAGCATGCCACCTCCGCTCAGGCATCTGCCACCTACCTGAGCAGGTTTGAAAATATCTTTATTTGCATATTCAAATCATGTTACATACATTTCTGTTGACAGATACAATTCACAATACATAAGTCATATAACATATACATCAGCAATGCAAACATTAATTTCACATTTTCGAGTATAGCACTTTTACATGGTTTATAACTTTATTGGTACATCAAGAAAAAGCCTGGGGCATGGGGGTGGTAGTGTAAGGGCTGGGGTGAGAGTGGGCCACGGGAGGGAGATTTTAATCTTCCTCTACTTCCGGACTGTCAATGATGGAATAGTCTCTAAGAAGGCTGTGAACTAGTCTTCTGCAGTCCTGGATTGACACCTTCTCTCTCCACATGATGTGCCAGGAATCCTGAATAGCGTCCAATGTGTGTGTGCCTGGAAATAGTCCATAAAGCCAGGGATGGATTTACATCTCAGGAGCTTGTAGTCACAGAAATATGAAGCGCCTCCTCCCTCCCCCCCAAAAAAAAAAAATATGGTTAATGTTAAACTGGCAAATGAGATGACATTGCCATATAAAATTCCTTGGTAACAGTATCCTAATCTTTCTTCACCTTTGAATGCTAGTAAAGTCTCCATTGTAGGAGCTGTCTGTAGCATCCAAGGCCAAAGGATATGACAGCTATATCGTGCGACTGCTTCTCTGCGGTAGCTAAAGCGTTACACTCACATAACTCCATCTCCCGTTTCACTCTCTGCGTACCAGAGAAGTTGTGCACGCATCCGTCATTCACCCTGCTGGCTAATTAAAAAAAAAAAAACAAACAAAAAAAAAAAACATCCCAATGACAGGCGCCCCTCTTTGGGGTGCGCCTGTAGGCAGATGCCTACTCTGCCTTATTATAAATCCGGCCCTGCATAAAGCACCGAATGGTATGACAGTTGCTTCCTTTGAACATTTTCTCTGAGTTCAAGTTTCAAAGCATCCAACAAAGCCTGTGCAAATGGGCACTGCCAAAACACGTGCAGGGCTGTTTCTTCTGCCACAATGCACGTGGGGCAATGTCTGTATCTGCGCAGTCCCCTTGCATGCAGAAATATCCTGAGGGGGAGGCCTCCCTGTATGGTCATCCATGCAATGTCTTTGTGTCTATTGGTCAGCCTGCTTGATGCCACATTTTTCCAGACTGTCTCTGCTGTGGCATCTGGGAGCCCTGAAATTTGCTCCATCGTGTCCTTGGCTCTGATCAGCTTGTGGATGACTTTTGGAGTCCACAAGTCGGGCTTGACTCCTTCCAGTTGGTGCTCCCTTACAAACTTGGAAACATCCAGGTAGAACCATGGGGTGGTCCAGTTGTAGGGGATAAAACTGTCCCACCTGTCCCAGCCGAGCCCCCTCCATAGAGGGAGAAGGAAGAAACGGGACATGGAGTTACCCGGAGAGCTCTGGTAGTTGTCTCTCAAAGTCCTTCACTCACAGTTACAGAAAAGAAAGCCCTCAGCATAATGGGGATATCTGGCACTCCACTGCCTCCCTTTCGAGGGTCTTTGTACATCACTGTGCACTTTACTCTGTCCATTTTGGAGCCCCAGATGAAGTTGAAAACTGCCCTTGTGATGGCTCTGCTGACTGTAGCCAGTGGGGGCCAAGCTTGGGCCATGTACAGGAAATGTCTCGTTCCGCAGCCAAAGTATCTTCCCTTCAATGGTAAGGTCTCTGAGGCTCCATAATCCAATCAGTTGCCTGACTTTGGCCAGTCTTTCCTCCCATCTTTTCAGGGTCGCGCTTTCTCCACCAAACCAGATCCCAAGGATTTTGATGAGGTCTGCTTTGATGGGGAAGGGAAAAGGGTCAGAAGCCGCATCCCATCACCCAAAGAGCATTGTTTCCGACTTCCCGCAGTTGACTTTGGCCCCTGAAGCTTTGCTGAAGTTCTCGCACGTCTGGACGAGCGATCTCACCGACTGGCGGTCCGCACAGAAGATGGTGACTTCATCCATGTAGAGCGAGCACTTCACTTCTCTCATTCCCCGTCCCGGTGCGGTGATCCCTCTGATCTCTGGGTTCCGTCTGTTGCACTTGGCGAAGAGCTCTATACAACAGACAAAAAGAAGAAGTGAGAGAGGGCACCCCTGCCTGACCCCTGAGAGGACAGGAAAGGGGTCAGTCTTCCAACCGTTCACCAGCACCGAGATGAAAATATCAAGGTACGTTAGGTTAACACATGAACAGAACATTTCCCCTAATCCGAACCTGTGCAGCACATTGCCCATGAATTCATGGGAAACCTTGTCAAAGGCTTTCTCCTGGTCTAGGCAGACCAGGGCAGCCTTGACATTGCGATCCTTGATGTAGTGGATCGTGTCCCTGATTTGAGCAAGCCTATCTGCTATTCTGCAACCTGGTACCTACCTACACTTGATCTTAGCCAAAAGGCCGAGTAGTGATTTCTATCACTGATTATAAGCCATGGCATGTGTGTGTGTGTGTGTGTGTTGATCTTGTGTGTGCATGGTTGCTAATCTGCATGTGTAATGCCCACTGACCAATCAGGATCCAGTTTACATTCTGCTGCTCTGTAAGGCTTCTGCTGTATGGACAGAACAATAATAATGAGACAGAAAAAACTGGAGATGTGTAAATCCTTCTCCTGCAGTAACCCATGCATTGCTGGAGATCTTCACAATGTTCAAAGTTATGAGTTACCCTAGCAATAAATTCTAGTTTTGTATTGTACTGGAATAAAATTCACTCAGCTTGTGTTCTCTCCCTCCGACTCCCCTAAACAGAACAGCAGAAGGTCATCAATAGTAAACATCAGCCCCATTAACCCCCTCCTGACCAATGACGTACCAGGACCATCACATCGGTTCGGCACTTAAGGACCGGTGACAGTCTTGGCACGTCATGGTGTTCAGGGCTTCTGGCATGGCTGCACGCTGCTCTGGAAGCCCTGAACCGGAAATAAAATGAAAAAAAAAAAAAACAAAACAAAACAAAAAAAAGAAAAATAAGCCCTGTGGTCCTCAAGTGTCGACCACACGTGTGCACCAGTCCTTAAAGTTATAGTAATGTTTCATAATAAAAGCAGCTCCAAAGTATCCCCCTCCCGCCCCTTTTACTGATGTAACACTGCTCAGCCAGATCAGAAGGGAGGTGCCCAAGTAGACTGCAGAGAGGGACAATCTTCAATTAAGATAAGGGAAAAACCTGAAAAACTTGTCAAGGGGGGCAGGGCTTTCATTGTTCTCATAGGAAGAAGATTGTCCCCTGCTGTTATCTGTCTGGTCTATGGACTGGATTCCACATCTGAGAAGAGATGTCTTACACTAGGTAAAAGGGGCGTGAGGGGAAACTTTGCTTGTGAATATCTCTCAAACCATAAAGGTTTGAGAGATAAGACTTATATCGTTCTTCATGTTTTTTTAATACCTACAAAATAAAATAAAGATAAAACAAAGTATTACTATCCCTTTAAGGGGTTAAAGAACACTGAGAGCTCACTTTGTGCTCTAAAGACAACTCTTAGCAGTGAGCTTGGACACTTTCCAGCACATTTCTCCAGTTGTAAACTATAGAAATGATTCCTGAACTGATGGTTTTAACTTGCTACCCTCACAGGGACTGAGCAGCTTACAATGACATTTCCATGGCATGTGGATATATTCATTAAGAACTTAAGAAGCAGTTGTAAAGTAGATTTTACCATTTTATATGTTAATTTCACCATAACAGGGAGTTAAAAGCCATAGCAACTGTGTTTGTGCTGATTTTGTGTGTGCAATCCAACCTGGTAAGACCCACAGACCAATCAGATTCCAGTATACATTGTACTTTGTAAGATTTCTGCCGTATGAACAGAACACTAGCAATGTGACATGTAACTCCACCCACCAGCGTAACCCATGCATAACTGGAGACCTTCATAATGTACAAATCAGTGAATTAACCTTTACACTAATCCCAGTTTTAATTTCTGCTTTTACACTACAATAGAATCCACTCAGCTTGTGTTCTCTCCCTCTAACTCCTCTATACAGTGAAGCAGAACAGTCATCAATAGCAAACAGCACCCCAATAAAGGGCACTGTGAGCTCTCTTCACGCTCAGGAGAGAACACTTTGCTCTTCCTCATGGGTAGCGAGTTTAGACACTTTCTAGCACATTTCTCCAGTTATAAACTATAGAAATGATCCCTGAAAGTATAGTCTTAACTCACTACTGATGCAGGGACTGGACAGCTGGTAACAGATCCTGATTAACATTACAGTGACATCTCCCTTGCCATGTGAGAATTAAGAAATTAAGAAGCAGTAGTAAAGTAGAATGTAACCATTTTGCATGTTAATATCACCATAACAGGGAGTTAAAAGCCATGGAAACTGTGTTTGTGCTGATTTTGTGCGTGCAAGGCAACATGGTTGCTAATCTGCATGGGTAACACCCACAGACCAATCAGATTCCAGTATACAATGGACTCAGTAAGGTTTCTGCTGCATGGACAGAACACTAGTAGCGAGACAGAAGAAACTGGAAATGTATAACTCTACCCACCACAGTAACCCATGCATTGCTGAAGAGCTTTAAGATCTTCAAAGCAACTAGTTAACTCTCACACTAATCCCAGTTTTACTTTCTGCTTTTGCACTGAAATAAAACCACTCAGCTTGTGTTCTCTCCCTCCAGCTCCTCTATACAGAGAAGCAGAACGGTCATCAATAGCAAACAGCACCCCAATAAAGGGCTCTGTGAGCTCTCTTCACGCTCAGGAGAGAACACTTGGCTCTTCCTCGTGGGTAGTGAGTTTAGACACTTTCTAGCACATTTCTCCAGTTATAAACTATAGAAATGATCCCTGAAAGTATAGTCTTAACTCACTACTGACACAGGGACTGGGCAGCTGGTAACAGATCCTTATTTACATTACAGTGACATCTCCCTTAGCATGTGAATAATAAGAAATTAAGAAGCAGTAGAATGTAAACATTTTGTATGTTAACCCCTTAGTGACAAAGGACTTACCAGGTAAGTCATGAAAAAATGTCAGTTAGTGACAGACGACTTACCTGGTAAGTCCAGGAAGTCATTCACTATAATGGAAAAAAAAAACATTGTCATTAAGTGCCGGCCACGTGCGCACGCGGCCAGTCACTAAGGGGTTAATATCACAGTAACAAGTAGTTATAAGCTATAGCAACTGTGTTTGTGCTGATTTCTTGTGTGCAAGGCAACATGGTTGCTAATCTGCATGTGTAACACCCACAGACCAATCAGATTCTAGTTTACATTCTGCTGCACTGTAAGGCTTCTGCTGTATGGGCAGAGCAATGATAATGAGACAGAGGAAACTAGAAGTTTGTAACTCTATCTTCCCTCTCTATTGCTGGAGATCTTTACCATGTACAAATCAGAGAATTAAGCATGACTTTAATTTCAGTTTTAAGCTCTATTTTTGTACTGAAATAAAACCACTCAGCTTGTGTTCTCTCCCTCCGACTCTTCCATACAGAGGAGCAGAACGGTCATCAATAGCAAACAGCACCCCAATAAAGGGCTCTGTGAGCTCACTTCACGCTCAGGAGAGAACACTTAGCTCTTCCTCGTGGGTAGTGAGTTTAGACACTTTCTAGCACATTTCTCCAGTTATAAACTATAGAAATGATCCCTGAAAGTATAGTCTTAATTACCTACTGACACAGGGACTGGGCAGCTGGTAACAGATCCTTATTTACATTACAGTGACATCTCCCTTGGCATGTTAATAATAAGAAATTAAGAAGCAGTAGAATGTAACCACTTTTTATGTTAATATCACTGTAACAAGTAGTTATAAGCTATGGCAACTGTGTTTGTGCTGATTTCTTGTGTGCAAGTCAACACGGTTGCTAATCTGCATGTGTAACGCCCACAGACCAATCAGATCCCAGTTTACATTCTGCCACACTGTAAGGTTTCTGCTGTATGGGCAGAGCAATGATAATGAGAGAGAGGAAACTTGAAATGTGTAAATCCACCTACCAGGGTAACACATGCATTGCTGGCGATCTTCATAACGAACAAACCAGTGAACAAACTCTCATGCTAATTTCACGTTTATGTTCTATTGTTGCACTGAAATAAAACCACTCAGCTTGTGTTCTCTCCCTCTAACTCCTCTATACAGAAGAGTAGAACGGTCATCAATAGCAAACAGCACCCCAATAAAGGGCCCTGTGAGCTCTCTTCACGCTCAGGAGAGAACACTTTGCTCTTCCTCGTGGATAGTGAGTTTAGACACTTTCTAGCACAATTCTCCAGTTATAAACTATAGAAATGATCCCTGAAAGTATAGTCTTAACTCACTACTGACACAGCGACTGGGAAGCTGGTAACAGATCCTTATTAACATTATAGTGACATATCCCTTGGCATGTGAGAATTAAGAAATTAAGAAGCAGTAGTAAAGTAGAATGTAACCATTTTGCATGTTAATATCACCATAACAGGGAGTTAAAAGCCATGGAAACTGTGTGTTTGTGCTCATTTTGTGCGTGCAAGGCAACGTGGTTGCTAATCTGCATGTGGAACACCCACAGACCAATCAGATTCCTTTATACATTAGACTCTGTAAGAATTCTGCTGTACAGACAGAATACTAATAATGAGACAAAAACTGGAAATGTGTAATTCCACTCACCACAGTAACCCATACAGTACTGAAGAGCTTTAAAGCAACTAGTTAACTCTCACACTAATGCCAGTTTTATATTCTGCTTTTGCACTGAAATAAAACAATCAGCTTGTGCTCTCTCCCTCCGACACCTCTATACAGAGAAGCAGAACAGTCATCAATAGCAAACAGCACCCCAATAAAGGACACTGTGAGCTCTCTTCACGCTCAGGAGAGAACACTTGGCTCTTCCTCGTGGGTAGTGAGTTTAGACACTTTCTAGCACATTTCTCCAGTTATAAATTATAGAAATGATCCCTGAAAGTATAGTCTTAACTCACTACTGACACAGGGACTGGGCAGCTGGTAACAGATCCTTATTTACATTACAGTGACATCTCCCTTAGCATGTGAATAATAAGAAATTAAGAAGCAGTAGAATGTAAACATTTTGTATGTTAACCCCTTAGTGACAAAGGACTTACCAGGTAAGTCATGAAAAAATGTCAGTTAGTGACAGACGACTTACCTGGTAAGTCCAGGAAGTCATTCACTATAATGGAAAAAAAAAACATTGTCATTAAGTGCCGGCCACGTGCGCACGCGGCCAGTCACTAAGGGGTTAATATCACAGTAACAAGTAGTTATAAGCTATAGCAACTGTGTTTGTGCTGATTTCTTGTGTGCAAGGCAACATGGTTGCTAATCTGCATGTGTAACACCCACAGACCAATCAGATTCTAGTTTACATTCTGCTGCACTGTAAGGCTTCTGCTGTATGGGCAGAGCAATGATAATGAGACAGAGGAAACTAGAAGTTTGTAACTCCATCTTCCCTCTTTATTGCTGGAGATCTTCACTATGTACAAATCAGTGAATTAAGCATGACATTCATTCCAGGTTTATGTTCTATTTTTGCACCAAATTAAAACCACTCAGCTTGTGTTCTCTCCCTCCAACTCCTTTATACAGAGAAGCAGAACGGTCATCAACAGCAACCAGCACCCCAATAAAGGGCACTGTGAGCTCTCTTCACGTTCAGGAGAAAACACTTAGCTCTTCCTCATGGGTAGTGAGTTTAGACACTTTCTAGCACATTTCTCCAGTTATAAACTATAGAAATGATCCCTGAAAGTATAGTCTTAACTCACTACTGACACAGGGACTGGGCAGCTGGTAACAGATCCTTATTAACATTACAGTGACATCTCCCTTGGCATGTCACTATTAAGAAGCAATAGAATGTAACCACTTTTTATATTAATATCACTGTAACAAGTAGTTATAAGCTATGGCAGCTACGTTTGTGCTGATTTCTTGTGTGTAAGGCAACATGGTTGCTAATCTGCATGTGTAACACCCACAGACCAATCAGATCCCAGTTTGCATTCTTCCACACTGTAAGACTTCTGCTGTATGGGCAGGGCAATGATAATGAGACAGAGGAAACTGGAGATGTGTGACTCTTTCTATCAGAGTGACCCATGCATTGCTGGAGACCTTCGTGACGTTTAAAGCAATGGGTTGACCCTTGGAGATCCACGGAGGTAACCAGTGGATCGTGTTGCAGTGCATTAGATATCTCTCTTAGAGGGTTACATTTTCTGAACACTAGCAATATTGCATGACTTTGCCCATGCGGTTAATAAAATAAATAATCACCCCAACCAAAAAAAAAAAAAAAAACAAAATAAAAATCACATGCAGTTGTATGCAACACTAAATAAAAACAAAATGTGATATGTGTCTGGTAGTAATAGGGTTAAAAATGAAGTGGATTTACGTGTAGGACTGTTTTCCCCTGATATCCAAGGAAATCCAGAAAGGAGACAATGACTGGATTGTTGAATTTTCAACTCCAAAACGGTGTGCAACACATTGCAGAGCACTGCGTTATATAACTGTGTGTGTGTGTGTGAGAGGGTATGTGTACGTGTGCGTATGTGCATCTATTGTTCTGTGTAAAGCGTCTTGCTATATTGCATGTAGTGTTTTGTGTATAGCATTGTATGTACAGCGATATTCATATAGCGTGTTGTGTATAGCATTGTATGTACAGCGATATTCATACAGCGTGTTGTGTATAGCATAGTATGTACAGCGATATTCATATAGCGTGTTGTGTATAGCATTGTATGTACAGCGATATTCATATAGCGTGTTGTGTATAGCATTGTATGTACAGCGATATTCATATAGCGTGTTGTGTATAGCATTGTATGTACAGCGATATTCATATAGCGTGTTGTGTATAGCATTGTATGTACAGAGATATTCATATAGCGTGTTGTGTATAGCATTGTATGTACAGCGATATTCATATAGCGTGTTGTGTATAGCATTGTATGTACAGCGATATTCATATAGCGTGTTGTGTATAGCATTGTATGTACAGCGATATTCATATAGCGTGTTGTGTATAGCATTGTATGTACAGCGATATTCATATAGCGTGTTGTGTATAGCATTGTATGTACAGCGATATTCATATAGCGTGTTGTGTATAGCATTGTATGTACAGAGATATTCATATAGCGTGTTGTGTATAGCATAGTATGTACAGCGATATTCATATAGCGTGTTGTGTATAGCATTGTATGTACAGCGATATTCATATAGCGTGTTGTGTACAGCATTGTATGTACAGCGATATTCATACAGCGTGTTGTGTATAGCATTGTATGTACAGCGATATTCATATAGCGAGGTTCGAGTCGGCTGACTCTTCAGAAGAGCTGCAATAGCGATACTGGAAAATAATTTCTTCATTGAAACGGTCTACAAAGTGTGCTTGCAAACCAGGCACACTTTGTAGACCGTTCCAGTGAAGTCATTTTTTTCCAATATCACTATTTCGGCTCTACTGAAGAGCCACTGGCAGGTCGCAGGACCGGGATCTCCTGCTATCAACAGAGCGCTGACGTCAGGAGAAGGGGAGGGAGGGGGGAACTTTAGATACGAATATCTCTCAAATCATAAAGGTTCGAGAGATGGGATTTGTGCCACATCATTTTTTTTTACTCTACAAAACAAGAAAAAAATGTTATTGGACATTAGTGTCCCTTTAAGTAAGTTTTCCAAAAAGCACAGTGATTTAATAAAAAAAAAAAATCAACACAAATCACACTTGATTTAGCTTGCTCTATCACCTGCTACAGGAACCTCCAGAAGATCTAGTGGTATACAAATGCAGCCAGGCCGATGGTGGTACTTGTGTCCTGTATGCTACAGACGGCAAGGAGAGAGGTCGTGTGGGCTCTAGACACAGTCAAGGTTACATTTCAGGAGCTGCAGTCATTGCTGGATCTCTTGAACTTTTCATGGGATGAATCTTTATCCACAGCTTATATATACCCCCAACAGAGGTTAAGAAATGTCACTTTATGATGAGGTTCACCAGTTCCTTGAAAGAGGTCCTAGTAGTGTGGGATACTTTTCTAAGGGTCTTTAATGGCGTGTGTTTATGGTTGGCTCACAGCCTGAGTGCTCCAGGAATGCAATTATACTCTGATGCAGCGGGGGGTTTAGCCGTTGGGGGAGACCTGAAGGGACAAGGATGTACTGTGAGATGGCCCCTCCAATGGCAAGATTCAGGATTGATGCATAACCTCACATTTCTCAAGCATGAGAGGCAAACAAGGCAGTGGTGTTTTGGAATGCTAACATGGCTGTGGTATTCACTACTAATTAGCTCTCTTCATCCTCACCACCAGTTCTTAGGCTGCTGACATATTTAGTGTTCTTATGTTTGCACCATAATATACATTTGAAGGTTAGGTGTGTTCCAGGGGTACACAACAAATTAGCTGATGCCCTATCTAGGGTGTAACAGATACCCAAGTCCTTGGGTTGGACTCAGGCCGTCGTTCCAGGTTTCTCCTTCCTGAGGTCAGCTACAAGTAGGCAGCTCCACTGGTTACTCAAGCAGCATTTCTTCCTAGGATGAGGGTCAACAGAAGTCCCTTGATACCATCCAGCAACAGAGAGACAGGAGCCAGATAAAGTCCAAACTGTAACACACTTTACTGCCGTCGTCGTCTTCTTACTGATAGATCTTATCCATCAGCGGTGAGTTTTGGATACCGAGACTTGAGCCTCACTACTCAATCTTCTCGGGTTGGGTTTTAAGTCGCAGGTTTGGATTCTTCTTGGTCTGTGTTGACTTGTCACAGTTGGGATGGTTTCACAGGGTCTTCGCTGTGATGGGCCGCGGGTACTGCACAAACTTCAACTCTTTTATACATGGTGAACCACATCAAGATACAATATTAGACAAAGGACAGTAACAGATGGTGTAAACATAACACAAAGGGCCAGACATGATTACATTATTTATACAAAGGGACTGATGAAGGGTAAACACTGGGACAAAAGGCTGAGGGACTCGAATACACATCTTTACACAATGGCCAGAGGGTTGAAGCATCTTTGAATATTCTGCTTCAACGCCTGGCCAATCAGCAGCCTGGTATCCGATGGCCAATCCTGGCCAAGATCATCAGGGTCATCTCAGCCAATCAGAACTGGTAGGCGGGCAAACAACTGACCAATCTGAGGGGCGCCTACTTTTCCCATGCAAAGTCAATGGAGGCCCTTTAACTCGGACTGGCCAATCAGGAAGCCGCCTACTTTCCCATGTAAAGTCTATGGGGCTTGTTGAACAGGTTGCCCCACATGGCAGCCAGCCTGTGGCAGGTTTTATAGTCTGTGTATTTCAGTCTTTTTGGAGGAGCTGTTCTTCATGTAACCCCCAAACAAACTGCCAGACACTGATCCACGGGCCGCTATAATGTCCCTTAGGCGGCGGGCATATATAGTCCTGTTAATTGCCGCCAAGTAACGGCCTAGGGTCCGTTACATAGGGAAAAGTGGGAGGAGTTTTTCAGCTTGGCCTCACAGTTTCAGCCTACAGGTGTTGATTGTGCATTTCAGCTCTGGCAGTTAGGGACCTATATCTAGAAGACCTTATCAGGAAATCCTTGACTCCAAAAACTGGGGCAGCAAATGTTGGAGCATGGAAACTTTGGGATGAGCTTCAAAATGAGAGCAGGGGATTTCCCATCTGGTGTCTAAGCATCAGCTATTGCAATTTCTTAAGGGCTTAATGTCTGTAGGGTTGTCTAGAACATCCGTAACTGCAGAGCTGGCAGCCTTGTCATATTTAATAAAACTTAGGGAGGAGGAGGAGAACTTGCCAGCCAGGTTTTCGGTGAGGAACATCTTGAAAGGGTGGTCCCTGCAGGAGGCTGGGAGTGAGGATGAGCTGAGGCCTATGGATCAGTCTGAAGTTGCTAGTGCATTCCCTTCCCAATGTCACGGTTCGGCAAGTAAACACAGGACAAGTACTAAAAGGTAACACCAACTTTATTTAGGCAGCAACAAAAAACAGAAATATCACAATCTCTATATATATAGTAATAAAGAGAAGCGCACAACGGAGCAAGAGACAACTACCAGAAATAGAAGACTGCTTCCATGTTATTCTCTTGATATAGGTCCCAGCGATGAGACAAGGAGTAGTCTGCAATGCCACATGTTCGCACCGGGGAGAAGCCAGACAGATTCGAGAGCAATAGTGTTGAGCGAGCGTGCTCGGCCGATGCTCGGATCGGCTCGAGCATCGCTCTGCTCTGCACATGGCGGTACTCGTACGAGTACCGCCATGTGCTCGCCCGACATGCTCGGGTGAAGAGGATCTGTGCCGGAAGAGGCACAGATCCGAAGACGCTCCGCTGGACCACCAGGGAATGGAGGTACGGGGGCATTGCGGAGATGAAGGGGGCATTGCGGAGATGAAGGGGGACATTATGGAAGAGGGGCATAGACTCTATGCCCCTCTTCCACAATGTCCCCCTTCATCTCCGCTATGCCCGTCTTCCACAATGTGCCCCTTCATCTCCGCTATGCCCCTCTTCCACAATGTCCCCCTTCATCTCCTATGCCATAGAGGAGATGAAGGGGGACATTGTGGAAGAGGGGCATAGCGGAGATGAAGGGGGACATTGTGGAAGAGGGGCATAGAGTCTATGCCCCTCTTCCACAATGTCCCCCTTCATCTCCGCTATGCCCCTCTTCCACAATGTCCCCCTTCATCTCCGCTATGGCATAGGAGATGAAGGGGGACATTGTGGAAGAGGGGCATAGCGGAGATGAAGGGGGACATTGACCAGGCACCCTCCGCTCATCAGAGCAGGGGGTGCCTGGTTTAATGCTCGAGTGCTCCCATTCATTTGAATGGGGCTCGGGTGCTCGGCCGAGCACTCGAGCATCAGGGGGTGCTCGGTCAGAGCACCCGAGCACCCGAGCATCGGGGTGCTCGCTCATCTTTAGAGAGCAACCAATGCCACAGGTCTGCACCTGTGAGAAGCCAGACAAATGGGAAGGCAACCAGGAGTAGTCTGCCAGAGCCACAAGCCTGCACAAGATTGGGTATCTAACAGAATGGAAGGCCACACTAGAGGATAGTTAGATAGAGCCACAGGTCAGCGCCAGATTGGGTGGTCAGACAAGCCAGGGGTCATGCATGGAGCAGGTAGTTAGCCAGAGCCACAGGTTTGCACCAGATAAATAGAAGACTGCTTCCGTGTGATTCTCTTGATATAGGTCCCAGCGATGGGACAAGGAGTAGTCTGCAATGCCACAGGTCCTCACCTGGGAGAAGCCAGACAGATACGAGAGCAACCAATGCCACAGGTCCGCACCTGGGAGAAGCCAGACAGAAACGAGAGCAACCAATGCCACAGGTCTGCACCTGGGAGAAGCCAGACAAATGGGAAGGCAACCAGGAGTAAGTCTGCCAGAGCCACAAGCCTGCACCAGACTGGGTATCTAACAGAACGGAAGGCCACACTAGAGGATAGTTAGATAGAGCCACAGGTCAGCACCAGATTGGGTGGTCAGACAGGCCAGGGGTCATGCACGGAGTGGGTAGTCAGCCAGAGCCACAGGTTTGCACCAGATAGTATGTCCACTGAAGCGTTGGTATGCTGGATACGCAGTGGATAGAGCCCCAGGTCAACAATGGGTAGTCAGACACACCAGAAGTCACACACGGAACGGGTAGTCAGCCAGAGCTGTAAGTCACACACGGAACGGGTAGTCAGCCAGAGCTGCAGGTCTGTACCAGAATGGTTGTCCAACAAAGCCAAAGGTCATACACGGAGCGGATAGTCAGACAGAGCCACAGGTCAGCACCAGGTCGGTTAGTCAGACAAGCCAGATCATACACAGAGCCAAAACTATAGAACTGCACTGGACACCAATGAAAAGGCGACTGAGCCCTGTGTCCAGGCAGTTCAAATAGAAAAGTGAGAGGAAGAGAAGGAGCAGCCAACAGGTGGCTGTCTCTTTAAATGGAGCACACGTCCATGACTTTGGATGTGCACCCAACTATGACGTCACCCACCTGCCAGAACGCCGGCAGAAGAAGCGGCTAGAGCCGCACAAGGCACCAGCAAGCGGCTGAGCCACCAGTACGGGGAACACGATCCAGCCTCAATGGAGGCAAGGCATCGTGTGAGCAGACAGTGCAGCTGGAGCCACTGGGGAAAGATGCGGTCACATCACGGGTACTCTGACACCCAAGCTGTGTGAAAACTTTTATGAGGTTAAGTTGTTTTCGTCTGTTTTTGTGATGGCATATTACGGGGCATTCAGGATAGGTGAGCTGGTAACACCAGCAAATTCAGCTATAGAGCAGGGTTTGCAGGCTAAGCATGTGGAGAAGTGTAAGGAAAGAGTCTGTTGCTATGCGGCTAAGTCTAAAACAGATCAAGACGCAAGGGGGCAGCGGGTGACTATATGGGGTGGATGTCCCCCTATTTGGGTTTATGCAGGTCAGACCGCCTGTGGCAGGGGCATTTCTAGGGCAGCAGGACAGTTATGCTTTGTCAATTTTCCAGTTCAAGACAGTCCTTAAGAGGACTTTAAGTGGCATAGGTGTTGATCCATGCAGTACGACATTCACTCCTTTAGAATAGGTGCAGTATCAGATACAGCTAGGCAAGGTCAGTCAGTGGAGCCATTCGGCAATTGGGTTGGTGGCTCTCTACAGAGTACTAAAGGTATGTCATGCCAGTTACTAAATAACCAGTTCTCTCTGTTGGCTCCATTGCAGATGAAAGAAAGGCTCCACTACAAACTTAGGTTGTGGGGCACTCCTTTGTGCACTAGGCCAGTGAATATGTGGAGGTCAGCCATGGGGGTAGGCAGCTAGGGGTCCCGCAGGAATGCATGAACATCAGGTGGGTAGATAAGCAAAGATTAAAGGGATAGTAATACTTAAAATGTAAAAAAAAATATGTTGTAGGGTTTATCCCCCTGAGTAAAACAAGAGTACTCCCACTGCTGAGAGGTCTTTCATTCAAAAGTTATTAATTTTCAAAGTTGAATTTTTTAGGTGCAATATCACAGTGGCCTGAAATTGTACAGTGGCGCTGTTGCTACACCATCCTATGGAGATTTATGGTCAACTGACCAGAGTTGTCCATAGGATCGTGTAGCAACAGCGCCACTGTACAATTTCAGGCCACTGTGATATTGCACCTAAAAAATTCAACTTTGAAAATGAATAACTTTTGAATGAAACACATTTCAGCAGTGGGAGTACCCTTGTTTTACTCAGGGGGATAAACCCTACAACATTTTTTTTTTACATTTTAAGTATTACTATCCCTTTAAGGTGGAATGATCTACTCCGTTTGTTCATCAGGAGCCACATGAAGGGATCATGACATCTTACTACTTCACGAAGGGGATAATGGCTTTATGTCATTGAAATCCATCTGCCAAATCATGGATATTCAGACGATCGGTAGGGAAATTTTGTCATTGCATCCACAGGTACAGTTAGTATTATCTAATATAATAACTAGGCAAGTGTAGCGGGGGGAAGGGGCAGAGTGGTCCCCTGCACCAGAAATATCCAGGTTAAAGGTTAACAGCGCCATCTCCAGGTTTAGGCATTCCTGTGGGGGTTACACTGATGACCATGCAGAATTGCCATACAAGGATAGTAGATTATATAGAGCAGACGGTGACCTTTTGTCAGACAGGGGCTTGGACAAGTTTAATATGGCAATTTCACTTGTTTGTTGCCAGGTCACAGTGATGGGCGAAAAGAGGTCCCGGATAATGTTTCCTCTTTTTTAGGTGGCTGCATGTAGCTCTCCTGGGCACCGAGCCAGTGTGGCATACCCGAAGGCTTCTGTTCAGTTCAGGGAATCACTGGTTATGCAGCCAGGGTGCTCTGCAAGGCAAAGGGTTTTTGTCAATCATAACACCAGTGGGCACCAAGTGGGAGCCGCCAGTTATGGTGGGAGGTTGAACTAAGAATGTTTGATAAAAGTACTTCCCACCTAGCTGTTACACCTTCTACCTGAGTACCTGCCCTTCCAGGCTAGGATTGGTTGGCCAGAGCTTATAGGGGCATCTATTCCATAGCTGGATGCCTGTTTGTCAAGCCTGTTTGGTGTTGTTGGTTGCTGTATGCCGAGTTCCTGTATTCTGTTGCTGACTATAGACTGGATTTCTGCAAGTAGTCGTGGTAAGGAGAGAAAGGAAGGTAGGAAGGTATGAAGTCACATAAGATGGAGTTTCCTCCTGTCTTGATTGTGAGGCCAGATCCTGGAACAAACAGAAGGGCCCTGGCCTTCATAATCTGCGGGAAAATCAGGGGAAGGGGAGAGAGAAAGCTCACCTTTCTGCATCCCCCGCACCCCTCCTTCAGGAGAAAGGGACAGGGAAGTGGTTTGTGTGTGTGTACACAAAGAGAACCCACCTGTATGGCAGTTAATAATTGATCCGTTTTTCCATCCCACACTCCCAGATCTAGGATCACTAAACCACAAAGACAGTCGAAGGTCCCTGATAGGTCAACAGCTTTTACCCTGAAGAATTAGATTACACAAGGTCCAGTAACGTGGGTTCCTGGGCACTGTGCCAGAATGGCTTGCCTAAAGGTTTTGATTCAGTTCAGGGCATCACTGGTTATGTAGCCAAGGTGCGCTGCAGGGCAAAGGGCTTTTGCCAGTCACAAAACAGGAGGGCAAGAAGTGGTGCGCCGTCGCAGACGGTCGGAGGTTGGACTATGATTGTCTTGTAAAAGGCATTCTCAACAAAGATAGCTGCACTGGCTGGAGGTTTGCGGGTGGGTGTGGGGACAACAAAGTAGTCGTGCTAAGGAGAGGGAAGGTAGGGTATATACCTCTTATGAGGAGTCATCGGGGTGGGGTGAATTTGTATGAGGAGTGACTGGAGGAGGACTGGGTTAGTATGAGGAGTGACTGGAGGGGAGGGTTAGTATGAAGAGTGACTGGGGAGGACTGGGTTAGTATGAGGTGTGACTGGAGGAATACTGGGTTTGTATGAGGATTGACTGGGGGGAGGACTGGGTTAGTATGAGGAGTGACTGGGGGAGGACTGGGTGAGTATGAGGTGTGAGTGGTGGGAGGACTGGTTAGTATGAGGAGTGACTAGAGGAGGACTGGGTTAGTGTGAGGAGTGACTGGGGGAGGACTGGTTAGTATGAGGAGTGACTGGGGGAAGACTAGTTAGTAGGACGAATGACTGGGGGAGGACTGGGTTAGTATGAGGAGTGACTGGGGGAGGACTGAGTGACTATGAGGTGTGAGTGGGGGGGAGGACTAGGTTAGTATGAGGAATGACTGGAGGGGAGGGTTAGCATACCTTCCAAGTGTCCCTCTTTGAGACCCCAATCCCTCTGTTCCTCTTTTTAGGAGGTCAGACTACGTAGTGTGTATATCACATTGTTCCACAGCAATAAAGAGAACATTCATTTTTCTTTAAACCTCAGTATATTTGTTAGTAAACTAGTCTGTGTAAATAAAATAATATTGTCTTACTTTAAATAATTTATTAAGTTACACAGAGAAGTTTTAATAAGTCATGATATAACCTAAAAAGTCTTCGTAATACCCCGCCCACAAAACACGTCCCCAGCAACATCACCTAAAAGAAAAGTATCCTCCTTTGGCCATGTGAAATATTGGGAGGACTGGGTTAGTATAACAGTGACTGGGTTAGTATGAGGAGTGACTGGGGAGGACTGGGTTAGTATGAGGTGTGACTGGAGGAGGACTGGGTTAGTATGAGGTGTGACTTGAGGAGGACAGGGTTAGTATGAGGAGTGACTGGAGGAGGACTGGGTTAGTATGAGGAGTGGCTGGAGGAGGACTGGGTTTGTTTGAGGAGTGACTGGGGGAGGACTGGGTTAGTATGAGGAGTGACTGGAGGAGGACTGGGTTAGTATGAGGAGTGACTGAGGGAGGACTGGATTAGTATGAGGAGTGACTGGGGGAGGACTGGGTTAGTATGAGGAGTGACTGGAGGAGGACTGGGTTAGTATGAGGTGTAACTGGAGGAGGACTGGGTTACTATGAGGAGTGACTGGGGGAGGACTGGGTTAGTATGAGGAGTGACTGGAGGAGGACTGGGTTAGTATGAGGTGTGACTGGGGGAGGACTGGGTTAGTATGAGGAGTGACTGGAGGAGGACAGGTTTAGTATGAGGAGTGACTGGGGGAGGACTGGGTTAATATGAGGTGTGACTGGGGGAGGACTGGGTTAGTATGAGGAGTGACTGGAGGAGGACTGGGTTAGTATGAGGAGTGACTGGGGGAGGACTGGGTTAGTATGAGGTGTGACTGGAGGAGGACAGGGTTAGTATGAGGAGTGACTGGAGGAGGACTGGGTAAGTATGAGGAGTGGCTGGGGGAGGACTGGGTTAGTATGAGGTGTGACTGGGGGAGGACTGGGTTAGTATGAGGAGTGACTGGGGGAGGACTGGGTTAGTATGAGTTGTGAATGGGGGAGGACTGGGTTAGTATGAGGAGTGACTGGGGGAGGACTGCGTAAGTATGAGTTGTGAATGGGGGAGGACTGGGTTAGTATGAGGAGTGACTGGGGGAGGACTGGGTAAGTATGAGGAGTGACTGGGGGAGGACTGGGTTAGTATGACGAGTGACTGGGGGAGGACTGGGTTAGTATGACGAGTGACTGGAGGAGGACTGGGTTAGTATGAGTTGTGAATGGGGGAGGACTGGGTTAGTAGGAGGAGTGACTGGGGGAGGACTGGGTAAGTATGAGGAGTGGCTGGGGGAGGACTGGGTTAGTATGAGGAGTGACTGGAGGAGGACTGGGTTAGTATAAGGAGTGACTGTGGGAGGACTGGGTAAGTATGAGGAGTGACTGGGGAGGACAGGGTTAGTATGAGGAGTGAATAGGGGAGGACTGGGTTAGTATGAGGAGTGACTGGGGGAGGACTGGGTTAGTATGAGGAGCGACTGGGGGAGGACTGGGTAAGTATGAGGAGTTGCTGGGGGAGGACTGGGTTAGTATGAGGAGTGCCTGGGGGAGGACTGGGTTAGTATGAGAAGCGACTGGGGGAGGACTGGGTAAGTATGAGGAGCGGCTGGGGGAGGACTGGGTTAGTATGAGGAGTGACTGGGGGAGGACTGGGTTAGTATGAGGAGTGACTGGAGGAGGACTGGGTTAGTATGCGGAGTGACTGGGTAGGACAGGGTTAGCATGAGGTGTGACTGAGGGAGGACTGGGTTAGTATGAAGAGTGACTGGGGGAGGACTGGGTTAGTATGAGGAGTGACTTGGGGGAGGACTGGGTTAGTATGAGGAGTGACTGGAGGGGAGGACTGGGTTAGTATGAGGAGTGAATGGGGGAGGACTGGGTTAGTATGAGGAGTGACTGGGGGAGGACTGGGTGAGTATAAGGTGTGAGTGGTGGGAGGATTGGGTTAGTATGAGGAGTGACTGGGGGAGGACTGGGTTAGTATGAGGAGTGACTGGGGGAGGACTGGTTAGTATGAGGAGTGACTGGGGGAGGACTGGGTTAGTATGAGGAGTGACTGGGGGAGGACTGGGTTAGTATGAGGAGTGACTGGGGGAGGACTGGGTTAGTATGAGGTGTGACTGGGGGAGGACTGGGTTAGTATGAGGTGTGAGTGGTGGGAGGACTGGGTTAGTATGTGGAGTGACTGGGGGAGGACTGGGTTAGTATGAGGAGTGACTGGGGAGGACTGGGTTAGTATGAGGAGTGACTGGAGGAGGACTGGGTTAGTATGAGGAATGACTGGGGGAGGACTGGGTTAGTATGAGGAGTGACTGGGGGAGGACTGGGTTAGTATGAGGAGTGACTGGGGGAGGACTGGGTTAGTATGAGGAGTGACTGGGGAGGACTGGGTTAGTATGAGGAGTGACTGGGGAGGAAAGGGTTAGTATGAGGAGTGACTGTGGGAGGACTGGGTTAGTATGAGGAGTGACTGGGGGAGGACTGGGTTAGTATAAGGAGTGACTGGGGGAGGAGAGGGTTAGTATGAGGAGTGACTGGGGGAGGAGAGGGTTAGTATGAGGTGTGACTGGAGGAGGACTGGGTTAGTATGAGGAGTGACTGGGGGAGGACTGGGTTAGTATGAGGAGTGACTGGGGGAGGACTGGGTTAGTATGAGGAGTGACTGGAGGAGGACTGGGTTAGTATGAGGAGTGACTGGGTAGGACAGGGTTAGCATGAGGTGTGACTGAGGGTGGACTGGGTTAGTATGAAGAGTGACTGGGGGAGGACTGGGTTAGTATGAGGAGTGACTTGGGGGAGGACTGGGTTAGTATGAGGAGTGACTGGAGGGGAGGACTGGGTTAGTATGAGGAGTGAATGGGGGAGGACTGGGTTAGTATGAGGAGTGACTGGGGGAGGACTGGGTGAGTATAAGGTGTGAGTGGTGGGAGGATTGGGTTAGTATGACGAGTGACTGGGGGAGGACTGGGTTAGTATGAGAAGTGACTGGGGGAGGACTGGTTAGTATGAGGAGTGACTGGGGGAGGACTGGGTTAGTATGAGGAGTGACTGGGGGAGGACTGGGTTAGTATGAGGCGTGACTGGGGGAGGACTGGGTTAGTATGAGGTGTGAGTGGTGGGAGGACTGGGTTAGTATGAGGAGTGACTGGGGGAGGACTGGGTTAGTATGAGGTGTGACTGGGGGAGGACTGGGTTAGTATGAGGTGTGAGTGGTGGGAGGACTGGGTTAGTATGTGGAGTGACTGGGGGAGGACTGGGTTAGTATGAGGAGTGACTGGGGAGGACTGGGTTAGTATGAGGAGTGACTGGAGGAGGACTGGGTTAGTATGAGGAATGACTGCGGGAGGACTGGATTAGTATGAGGATGACTGGGGGAGGACTGGGTTAGTATGAGGAGTGACTGGGGGAGGACTGGGTTAGTATGAGGAGTGACTGGGGAGGACTGGGTTAGTATGAGGAGTGACTGGGGAGGAAAGGGTTAGTATGAGGAGTGACTGTGGGAGGACTGGGTTAGTATGAGGAGTGACTGGGGGAGGACTGGGTTAGTATAAGGAGTGACTGGGGGAGGAGAGGGTTAGTATGAGGAGTGACTGGGGGAGGAGAGGGTTAGTATGAGGTGTGACTGGAGGAGGACTGGGTTAGTATGAGGAGTGACTGGGGGAGGACTGGGTTAGTATGAGGAGTGACTGGGGGAGGACTTGGTTAGTATGAGGAGTGACTGGGGGAGGACTGGGTAAGTAAGAGGAGTGACTGGAGGAGTACTGGGTTAGTATGAGGAGTGACTGGGGGAGGACTGGGTTAAAATGAGGAGTGACAGGGGGAGGACTGGGTTAGTATGAGGAAGACTGAGGGAGGACAGGGTGAGTATGAGGTGTGAGTGGTGGGAGGACTGGGTTAGTATGAGGAGTGACTGGGGGAGGACTGGGTTAGTATGAGGAGTGACTGGGGGAGGACTGGGTTAGTATGAGGTGTGAGTGGTGGGAGGACTGGGTTAGTATGAGGAGTGACTGGGGGAGGAGAGGGTTAGTATGAGGAGTGACTGGGGAAGGAGAGGGTTAGTATGAGGAAGACTGGGGGAGGACAGGGTGAGTATGAGGTGTGAGTGGTGGGAGGACTGGGTTAGTATGAGGAGTGACTGGGGGAGGACTGGGTTAGTATGAGGAGTGACTGGGGGAGGACTGGGTTAGTATGAGGTGTGAGTGGTGGGAGGACTGGGTTAGTATGAGGAGTGACTGGGGGAGGAGAGGGTTAGTATGAGGAGTGACTGGGGAAGGAGAGGGTTAGTATGAGGTGTGACTGGAGGAGGACTGGGTTAGTATGAGGAGTGACTGGGGGAGGACTGGTTTAGTATGAGGAGTGACTGGGGGAGGACTGGGTAAATATGAGGAGTGACTGGGGGAGGACTGGGTTAGTATGAGGAGTGACTGGGGGAGGACTGGGTAAGTATGAGGAGTGATTGGGGGAGGACTGGGTTAGAATGAGGAGTGACTGGGGGAGGACTGGGTTAGTATGAGGAGTGACTGGGGGAGGACTGGGTGAGTATAAGGTGTGAGTGGTGGGAGGACTGGGTTAGTATGAGGAGTGACTGGGGGAGGACTGGGTTAGTATGAGGAGTGACTGGGGGAGGACTGGGTTAGTATGAGGAGTGATTGGGGGGAGGACTGGATTAGTATGAGGAGTGACTGGGGGAGGACTGGGTTAGTATGAGGAGTGACTGGGGGAGGACTGGGTTAGTATGAGGTGTGAGTGGTGGGAGGACTGGATTAGTATGAGGAGTGACTGGGGGAGGAGAGGGTTAGTATGAGGAGTGACTGGGGGAGGAAAGGGTTAGTATGAGGTGTGACTGGAGGAGGACTGGGTTAGTATGAGGAGTGACTGGGGGAGGACTGGGTTAGTATGAGGAGTGACTGGGGGAGGACTGGGTAAGTATGAGGAGTGACTGGGGGAGGACTGGGTTAGTATGAGGAGTGACTGGGGGAGGACTGGGTTAGTATGAGGAGTGACTGGGGGAGGACTGGGTGAGTATGAGGTGTGAGTGGTGGGAGGACTGGGTTAGTATGAGGAGTGACTGGGGGAGGACTGGGTTAGTATGAGGAGTGACTGGGGGAGGACTGGGTTAGTATGAGGAGTGATTGGGGGGAGGACTGGATTAGTATGAGGAGTGACTGGGGGAGGACTGGGTTAGTATGAGGAGTGACTGGGGGAGGACTGGGTTAGTATGAGGAGTAACTGGGGGAGGACTGGGTTAGTATGAGGAGTGACTGTAGGAGGACTGGGTTAGTATGAGGAGTGACTGGGGGAGGACTGGGTTAGTATGAGGTGTGACTGGGGGAGGACAGGGTTAGTATGAGGAGTGACTGGGGGAGGACTGGGTGAGTATGAGGAGTGACTGGGGGAGGACTGGGGGAGTATGAGGTGTGAGTGGTGGGAGGACTGGGTTAGTATGAGGAGTGACTAGAGGAGGACTGGGTTAGTATGAGGTGTGAGTGGTGGGAGGACAGGGTTAGTATGAGGAGTGACTGGGGGAGGACTGGGTTAGTATGAGGAGTGACTGGGGGAGGACTGGGTCAGTATGAGGAGTGACTGGAGGAGGACTGGGTTAGTATGAGGAGTGACTAGAGGAGGACTGGGTTAGTATGAGGAGTGACTGGGGGAGGACTGGGTTAGTATGAGGAGTGACTGGGGGAGGACTGGGTTAGAATGAGGAGTGACTGGAGAAGCACTGGGTTAGTATGAGGAGTGACTGGAGGAGGACTGGGTTAGTATGAGGAGTGACTAGTGGAGGACTGGGTTAGTATGAGGAGTGACTGGGGGAGGACTGGGTTAGTATAAGGAGTGACTGGGGGAGGACTGGGTTAGTATGAGGAGTGACTGTAGGAGGACTGGGTTAGTATGAGGGGTGACTGGGGGAGGACTGGGTTAGTATGAGGAGTGACTGGGGGAGGACTGGGTTAGTATGAGGTGTGACTGGGGGGAGGACTGGGTTAGTATTAGGAGTGACTGGGGGAGGACAGGGTTAGTATGAGGAGTGACTGGAGGAGGACTGGGTTAGTATGAGGAGTGAATGGGGGGGAGGACTGGGTTAGTTAGAGGAGTGGCTGGGGGAGGACAGGGTTAGTATGAGGAGTGACTGGGGGAGGACTGGGTTAGTATGAGGAGTGACTGGGGGAGGACTGGGTTAGTATGAGGAGTGACTGGAGGAGGACTGGGTTAGTATGAGGAGTGACTGGGGAAGGACTGGGTTAGTATGAAGAATGACTGGAGGAGGACTGGGTTAGTATGAGGAGTGACTGGGGGAGGACTGGGTTAGTATTAGGAGTGATTGGGGGGAGAACTGGGTTAGTATGAGGAGTGAATGGGGGGGAGGAGTGGGTTAGTATGAGGAGTGACTGGAGAAAGACTGGGTTAGTATGAGGTGTGACTGGGGAGGACTGGGTTAGTATGAGGAGTGACTGGGGGAGGACTGGGTTAGTATGAGGTGTGACTGGGGGAGGACTGGGTTAGTATGAGGAGTGGCTAGGGGAGGACTGGGTTAGTATGACAAGTGGAGGGGAGGGTTAGTATGGGAGGGATAGTATGAGGAGTAGAGGGGAGGGTTAGTATGAGGAGTGGAGGGGAGGGATAGTATGAGGAGTGGAGTGGAGGGTTAGTATGAGGAGTGGAGGGGAGGGATAGTATGAGGAGTGGAGGGTTAGTATGAGGAGTGGAGGGGTGGGTTAGTATGAGGAGTGGAGGGGAGGGATAGTATGAGGAGTGGAGAGGAGGGATAGTATGAGGAGTGGAGGGGAGGGATAGTATGAGGAGTGGAGTGGAGGGTTAGTATGAGGAGTGGAGGGGTGGGTTAGTATGAGGAGTGGAGGGGAGGGTTAGTATGAGGAGTGGAGGAGTGGGTTAGTATGAGGAGTGGAGGGGTGGGTTAGTATGAGGAGTGGAGGGGAGGGATAGTATGAGGAGTGGAGGGGAGGGTTAGTATGAGGAGTGGAGGGGAGGGTTAGTATGAGGAATGACTGGAGGGGAGGGTTAGTATGAGGAGTGGAGGGGAGGGATAGTATGAGGAGTGGATAGTATGAGGAGTGGAGGGGTGGGTTAGTATGAGGAGTGGAGAGGAGGGTTAGTATGAGGAGTGGAGGGGAGGGATAGTATGAGGAGTGGAGGGGAAGGTTAGTATGAGGAGGGGTGGGTTAGTATAAGGAGTGGAGGGGAGGAATAGTATGAGGAGTGGAGGGGAGGGATAGTATGAGGAGTGGAGGGGAGGGTTAGTATGAGGAGTGGAGGGGAGGGTTAGTATGAGGAGTGGAGGGGTGGGATAGTATGAGGAGTGGAGGGGAGGGTTAGTATGAGGAGTGGAGGGGTGGGTTAGTATGAGGAGTGGAGGGGTGGGTTAGTATGAGGAGTGGAGGGGAGGGTTAGTATGAGGAGTGGAGGAGTGGGTTAGTATGAGGAGTGGAGGGGTGGGTTAGTATGAGGAGTGGAGGGGAGGGATAGTATAAGGAGTGGAGGGGAGGGTTAGTATGAGGAGTGGAGGGGTGGGTTAGTATGAGGAATGGAGGGGAGGGTTAGTATGAGGAGTGGAGGGGAGGGATAGTATGAGGAGTGGAGGGGAGGGTTAGTATGAGGAGTGGAGGGGTGGGATAGTATGAGGAGTGGAGGGGAGGGATAGTATGAGGAGTGGAGGGGAGGGATAGTATGAGGAATGGAGGGGAGGGTTAGTATGAGGAGTGGAGGGGAGGGTTAGTATGAGGAGTGGAGGGGAGGGTTAGTTTGAGGAGTGGAGGGGAGGGATAGTATGAGGAGTGGAGGGGAGGGTTAGTATGAGGAGTGGAGGGGAGGGATAGTATGAGGAGTGGAGGGGAGGGTTAGTATGAGGAGTGGAGGGGAGGGATAGTATGAGGAGTGGAGGGGAGGGTTAGTATGAGGAGGGGAGGGATAGTATGAGGAGTGGAGGGGTGGGATAGTATGAGGAGTGGAGGGGAGGGATAGTATGAGGAGTGGAGGGGAGGGATAGTATGAGGAGTGGAGGGGAGGGTTAGTATGAGGAGTGGAGTGGTGGGATAGTATGAGGAGTGGAGGGGAGGGATAGTATGAGGAGTGGAGGGGAGGGTTAGTATGAGGAGTGGAGGGGAGGGATAGTATGAGGAGTGGAGGGGTGGGTTAGTATGAGGAGTGGAGAGGAGGGTTAGTATGAGGAGTGGAGGGGAGGGTTAGAATGAGGAGTGGAGGGGAGGGATAGTATGAGGAGTGGAGGGGAGGGATAGTGTGAGGAGTGGAGGGTAGGGATAGTATGAGGAGTGGAGGGGAGGGATAGTATGAGGAGTGGAGGGGAGGGTTAGTATGAGGAGTGGAGGGTGTGGGTTAGTATGAGGAGTGGAGGAGAGGGTTAGTATGAGGAGTGGAGGGGAGGGTTAGTATGAGGAGTGGAGGGGAGGGATAGTATGAGGAGTGGAGGGGAGGGTTAGTATGAGGAGTGGAGGGATAGTATGAGGAGTGGAGGGGTGGGTTAGTATGAGGAGTGGAGTGGTGGGATAGTATGAGGAGTGGAGGGGAGGGATAGTATGAGGAGTGGAGGGGTCGGATAGTATGAGGAGTGGAGGGGTGGGTTAGTATGAGGAGTGGAGAGGAGGGTTAGTATGAGGAGTGGAGGGGAGGGTTAGAATGAGGAGTGGAGGGGAGGGATAGTATGAGGAGTGGAGGGGAGGGATAGTGTGAGGAGTGGAGGGGTGGGTTAGTATGAGGAGTGGAGAGGAGGGTTAGTATGAGGAGTGGAGGGGAGGGGTTAGTATGAGGAGTGGAGGGGAGGGATAGTATGAGGAGTGGAGGGGAGGGTTAGTATGAGTAGTGGAGGGGAGGGATAGTATGAGGAGTGGAGGGGAGGGTTAGTATGAATAGTGGAGGGGAGGGTTAGTATGAAGAGTGGAGGGTTAGTATGAGGAGTGGAGGGGAGGGATAGTATGAGGAGTGGAGGGGTGGGTTAGTATGAGGAGTGGAGGGGAGGGTTAGTATGAGGAGTGGAGGGGTGGGATAGTATGAGGAGTGGAGGGGAGGGATAGTATGAGGAGTGGAGGGGAGGGTTAGTATGAGGAGTGGAGTGGTGGGATAGTATGAGGAGTGGAGGGGAGGGATAGTATGAGGAGTGGAGGGGAGGGTTAGTATGAGGAGTGGAGGGGAGGGATAGTATGAGGAGTGGAGGGGAGGGATAGTGTGAGGAGTGGAGGGTAGGGATAGTATGAGGAGTGGAGGGGAGGGATAGTATGAGGAGTGGAGGGGAGGGTTAGTATGAGGAGTGGAGGGGTGGGTTAGTATGAGGAGTGGAGGAGAGGGTTAGTATGAGGAGTGGAGGGGAGGGTTAGTATGAGGAGTGGAGGGGAGGGATAGTATGAGGAGTGGAGGGGAGGGTTAGTATGAGGAGTGGAGGGGAGGGATAGTATGAGGAGTGGAGGGGTGGGTTAGTATGAGGAGTGGAGTGGTGGGATAGTATGAGGAGTGGAGGGGAGGGATAGTATGAGGAGTGGAGGGGAGGGTTAGTATGAGGAGTGGAGGGGAGGGATAGTATGAGGAGTGGAGGGGAGGGATAGTATGAGGAGTGGAGGGGTGGGTTAGTATGAGGAGTGGAGAGGAGGGTTAGTATGAGGAGTGGAGGGGAGGGTTAGAATGAGGAGTGGAGGGGAGGGATAGTATGAGGAGTGGAGGGGAGGGATAGTGTGAGGAGTGGAGGGGTGGGTTAGTATGAGGAGTGGAGAGGAGGGTTAGTATGAGGAGTGGAGGGGAGGGTTAGTATGAGGAGTGGAGGGGGAGGGATAGTATGAGGAGTGGAGGGGTGGGTTAGTATGAGTAGTGGAGGGGAGGGATAGTATGAGGAGTGGAGGGGAGGGTAGTATGAATAGTGGAGGGGGAGGGTTAGTATGAAGAGTGGAGGGTTAGTATGAGGAGTGGAGGGGAGGGATAGTATGAGGAGTGGAGGGGTGGGTTAGTATGAGGAGGGAGGGGAGGTTAGTATGAGGAGTGGAGGGAGGGTTAGTATGAGGAAGTGGGAGGGGTGGGATAGTATGAGGAGTGGAGGGGAGGGATAGTATGAGGAGTGGAGGGGAGGGTTAGTATGAGGAGTGGTGTGGTGGGATAGTATGAGGAGTGGAGGGGAGGATAGTATGAGGAGTGGGAAGGGGAGGGTTAGTATGAGGTGTGGGAGGGGTAGGGATAGTCTGAGGAGTGGAGGGGAGGGATAGTATGAGGAGTGGAGGAGTGGTGGGTTAGTATGAGGAGTGGAGAGGAGGGTTAGTATGAGGAGTGGAGGGGAGGGTTAGAATGAGGAGTGGAGGGGAGGGATTGTATGAGGAGTGGAGGGAGGATAGTGTGAGGAGTGGAGGGTAGGAATAGCTGGAGGAGTGGAGGGAGGGATAGTATGAGGAGGAGGGGGAGGGTTAGTATGAGGAGTGGAGGGGTGGGTTAGTATGAGGAGTGAGGAGAGGGTTAGTATGAGGAGTGGAGGGGAGGGGTTAGTATGAGGAGTGGAGGGGAGGGATAGTATGAGGAGTGGAGGGGAGGGTTAGTATGAGGAGTGGAGGGGAGGGATAGTATGAGGAGTGGAGGGGTGGGTTAGTATGAGGAGTGGAGAGGAGGGTTAGTATGAGGAGTGGAGGGGAGGGTTAGTATGAGGACTGGAGGGGAGGGATAGTATGAGGAGTGGAGGGGAGGGTTAGTATGAGTAGTGGAGGGAGGGATAGTATGAGGAGTGGAGGGGAGGGTTAGTATAAATAGTGGAGGGGAGGGTTAGTATGAAGAGTGGAGGGTTAGTATGAGGAGTGGAGGGGAGGGTTAGTATGAGGAGTGGAGGGGAGGGATAGTATGAGAGTGGAGGGGTGGGTTAGTATGAGGAGTGGAGGGGAGGGTTAGTATGAGGAGTGGAGGGGTGGGATAGTATGAGGAGTGGAGGGGAGGGATGGTATGAGGAGTGGGGGGGAGGGTTAGTATGAGGAGTGGAGGGGAGGGTTAGTATGAGGAGTGGAGGGGAGGGTTAGTATGATGAGTGGAGGGGAGGGATAGTATGAGGAGTGGAGGGAGGGTTAGTATGAGGAGTGGAGGGGTGGGATAGTATGAGGAGTGGGAGAGGAGGGATAGTATGAGGATGTGGAGGGGGAGGGTTAGTATGAGGAGTGGAGGGAGGGATAGTATGAGGAGTGGAGGGGAGGGATAGTATTAGGAGTGGAGGGGAGGGTTAGTATGAGGAGGGGAGGGAAGGGTTAGTATGAGGAGTGGAGGACAGGGTTAGTATGAGGAGTGGAGGGGTGGGTTCGTATGAGGAGTGGAGGGAGGGATAGTATGAGGAGTGGAGGGGAGGGATAGTATGAGGAGTGGAGGGAAGGGTTAGTATGAGGAGTGGAGGGAGGGTTAGTATGAGGAGTGGAGGGGAGGGGATAGTATGAGTAGTGGAGGGGAGGTATAGTATGAGGAGTGGAGGGGAGGGTTAGTATGAGGAGTGGAGTGGTGGGATAGTATGAGGAGTGGAGGGGAGGGATAGTATGAGGAGTGGAGGGATAGTATGAGGAGTGGAGGGATAGTATGAGGAGTGGAGGGATAGTATTAGGAGTGGAGGGAGGGTTAGCATGAGGAGGGGAGGGAAGGGTTAGTATGAGGAGTGGAGGACAGGGTTAGTATGAGGAGTGGAGGGGTGGGTTCGTATGAGGAGTGGAGGGGAGGGGTAGTATGAGGAGTGGAGGGAGGGGTAGTATGAGGAGTGGAGGGGAGGGATAGTATGAGGAGTGGAGGGGAGGGATAGTATGAGGAGTGGAGGGAAGGGTTAGTATGAGGAGTGGAGGGGAGGGTTAGTATGAGGAGTGGAGGGGAGGGATAGTATGAGGAGTGGAGGGGAGGGTTAGTATGAGGAGTGAATGGGGGGAGGGTGGTTTGTGTTAGTTTAGTGAGAATCACATGATGTTGTAGGAAGTGTGAGGACTGCAGTCTGCTGGCAGGTGACTTATCAGTAACTCAATGACAGGTGTGTATTTATCTGTGTGTGTACCTGTGTATGAATGGATGGGTATACAGTGGAGGTGTGTCTATATAATATATACTATAATTATATATAATATGTACACTCTCACAGATTTATTTGAACTGTGTTTGGAACCTGTTTTGGCATACAAGGGGTTACATGTCTATGAAATCATTTGGCATTTTGAGATAGTTTTTGTGTCCTGTGGTACATTTGTTTTCTCTCATAATTACTCCATTTCTATTCAGTAACTGTTTATAATAGTTACGTTACAATGTGTATATTGTATTTACATATATAGTGATCACATTGTGTACTGTGTGTGTGCATATATTAAGATCACACTCTGTATAGTGTGAATATATATTGAAATCACTCTGTATAGTGTGTGTATATAGTGAGATCACTCTGTATAGTGTGTGTATATAGTGAGATCACTCTGTATAGTGTGTATATAGTGAGATCACGCTCTGTATAGTGTGTGTATAGTGAAATCACACTGTGTATAGTGTGTGTATATAGTGAGATCACACTGTGTATAGTGTGTGTATATAGTGAGATCACACTGTGTATAGTGTGTGTATATAGTGAGATCACACTCTGTATAGTGTGTGTATATAGTGAGATCGCACTGTATAGTGTGTGTATATAGTGAGATCGCACTGTATAGTGTGTGTATATAGTGAGATCACGCTCTGTATAGTGTGTGTATATAGTGAGATCGCACTGTATAGTGTGTGTATATAGTGAGATCACACTCTGTATAGTGTGTGTGTATATAGTGAGATCATGCTCTGTATAGTGTGTGTATATAGTGAGATCACGCTCTGTATAGTTTGTATATAGTGAGATCACACTGTGTATATAGTGAGATCACACTGTATATAGTGTGTGTGTGTATAGTGTGTGTGTATAGTGAGAACACACTGTGTATAGTGTGTGTATAGTGAGAACACACTGTGTATAGTGTGTATATAGTGAGAACACACTGTGTATAGTGTGTATATAGTGAGAAAACACTGTGTATAGTGTGTATATAGTGAGATCACACTGTGTATAGTGTGTATATAGTGAGATCACACTGTGTATAGTATGTGTATATAGTGAGATCACACTGTGTATAGTAGGTGTATATAGTGAGATCACACTGTGTATAGTGTGTGTATATAGTGAGATCACACTGTGTATAGTGTGTGTATTTAGAGAGATCAAATTGTGTATAGTGTGTGTGTGTATAATGAGATCACACTGTGTATAGTGTGTGTGTGTGTGTGTGTGTGTGTATATAGTGGGATCACACTGTGTATAGTGTGTGTATAGTGAGATCATACTGTGTATAGTGTGTGTGCATATAGTGAGATCACACTTTGTATAGTGTGTGTGTGTGTGTGTGTATAGTGAGATCACACTGTGTATAGTGCGTGTGTGTGTGTATATAGTGGGATTGCACTGTGTATTGTGTGTGTATTGTGAGATCACATTGTGTATAGTGTGTGCATTGTGAGATCACACTGTGTATAGTGTGTGTATTGTGAGATCACACTGTGTATAGTGTGTATTGTGAGATCACACTGTGTATAGTGTGTGTGTACTGTGAGATCACACTGTGTATAGTGTGTGTATAATGAGATCACACTGTGTATAGTGTGTGTGTATAGTGAGATTACACTGCGTATAGTGTGTGTATGTAGTGAGATCACACTGTGTATAGTATGTGTGTATAGTTAGATCACACTGTGTATAGTGTGTATAGTGAGATCACACTGTATAGTCTGTGTGTAGTGATATCACACTGTGTATAGTGTGTGTATAGTGAGATCACACTGTGTATAGTGTGTGTATAGTGAGGTCACACTGTGTATAGTGTGTATAGTGAGGTCACACTGTGTATAGTGTGTGTATTGTGAGGTCACACTGTGTATAGTGTGTGTATATAGTGAGATCACACTGTGTATAGTGTGTGTATATAGTGAGATCACACTGTGTATAGTGTGTGTATATAGTGAGATCACACTGTGTATAGTGTGTGTATAGTGAGATCACACTGTGTATAGTGTGTGTATAGTGAGGTCACACTGTGTATAGTGTGTATGTATATAGTGAGATCACACTGTGTATAGTGTGTGTATATAGTGAGATTACATTTTGTGTGTGTGTGTGTGTGTGTATATAGTGAGATTACACTGTGTGTGTGTGTGTGTGTGTGTGTATAGTGAGGTCACACTGTGTGTGTGTGTGTGTGTATAGTGAGGTCACACTGTGTATAGTGTGTATGTATATAGTGAGATCACACTGTGTATAGTGTGTGTGTATATAGTGAGATTACATTTTGTGTGTGTGTGTGTGTGTGTGTGTGTGTATATATAGTGAGATTACACTGTGTGTGTGCATATATAGTGAGATCACACTGTGTGTGTGTGTATAGTGAGATCACACTGTGTATAGTGTGTGTATATAGTGAGATCACACTGTGTGTGTGTGTATGTAGATAGTGAGATCACACTGTGTATAGTGTGTGTGTATATAGTGAGATCACACTGTGTATAGTGTGTGTATATAGTGAGATCGCACTGTGTATAGTGTGTGTATATAGTGAGATCACACTGTGTATAGTGTGTGTGTGTGTATAGTGAGATCACACTGTGTATAGTGTGTGTATATAGTGAGATCACACTGTGTGTGTGTGTATGTATATAGTGAGATCACACTGTGTATAGTGTGTGTGTATATAGTGAGATCACACTGTGTATAGTGTGTGTATATAGTGAGATCACACTGTGTATAGTGTGTGTATATAGTGAGATCACACTGTGTATAGTGTGTGTATATAGTGAGATCACGCTCTGTATAGTGTGTGTATATAGTGAGATCACACTGTGTGTGTGTGTATATAGTGAGATCACACTGTGTATAGTGTGTGTGTGTGTATAGTGAGGTCACATTGTGTATAGTGTATGTATAGTGAGATCACACTGTGTATAGTGTGTATATAGTGAGATCACACTGTGTATAGTGTGTGTATATAGTGAGATCACACTGTGTGTGTGTATATAGTGAGATCACACTGTGTATAGTGTGTGTGTGTGTATAGTGAGGTCACATTGTGTATAGTCTATGTATAGTGAGGTCACACTGTGTATAGTGTGTGTGTATATAGTGAGATCACACTGTGTATAGTGTGTATATAGTGAGATCACACTGTGTATAGTGTGTATATAGTGAGATCACACTGTGTATAGTGTGTATATAGTGAGATCACACTGTGTATAGTGTGTGTATATAGTGAGATCACACTGTGTATAGTGTGTGTATATAGTGAGATCACACTGTGTATAGTGTGTGTATATAGTGAGATCACACTGTGTATAGTGTGTGTATATAGTGAGATCACACTGTGTATAGTGTGTGTATATAGTGAGATCACGCTCTGTATAGTTTGTATATAGTGAGATCACACTGTGTATATAGTGAGATCACACTGTATATAGTGTGTGTGTGTATAGTGTGTGTGTATAGTGAGAACACACTGTGTATAGTGTGTGTATAGTGAGAACACACTGTGTATAGTGTGTATATAGTGAGAACACACTGTGTATAGTGTGTATATAGTGAGAACACACTGTGTATAGTGTGTATATAGTGAGATCACACTGTGTATAGTGTGTATATAGTGAGATCACACTGTGTATAGTATGTGTATATAGTGAGATCACACTGTGTATAGTAGGTGTATATAGTGAGATCACACTGTGTATAGTGTGTGTATATAGTGAGATCACACTGTGTATAGTGTGTGTATTTAGAGAGATCAAATTGTGTATAGTGTGTGTGTGTATAATGAGATCACACTGTGTATAGTGTGTGTGTGTGTGTGTGTGTGTGTATATAGTGGGATCACACTGTGTATAGTGTGTGTATAGTGAGATCATACTGTGTATAGTGTGTGTGCATATAGTGAGATCACACTTTGTATAGTGTGTGTGTGTGTGTGTGTATAGTGAGATCACACTGTGTATAGTGCGTGTGTGTGTGTATATAGTGGGATTGCACTGTGTATTGTGTGTGTATTGTGAGATCACATTGTGTATAGTGTGTGCATTGTGAGATCACACTGTGTATAGTGTGTGTATTGTGAGATCACACTGTGTATAGTGTGTATTGTGAGATCACACTGTGTATAGTGTGTGTGTACTGTGAGATCACACTGTGTATAGTGTGTGTATAATGAGATCACACTGTGTATAGTGTGTGTGTATAGTGAGATTACACTGCGTATAGTGTGTGTATGTAGTGAGATCACACTGTGTATAGTATGTGTGTATAGTTAGATCACACTGTGTATAGTGTGTATAGTGAGATCACACTGTATAGTCTGTGTGTAGTGATATCACACTGTGTATAGTGTGTGTATAGTGAGATCACACTGTGTATAGTGTGTGTATAGTGAGGTCACACTGTGTATAGTGTGTATAGTGAGGTCACACTGTGTATAGTGTGTGTATTGTGAGGTCACACTGTGTATAGTGTGTGTATATAGTGAGATCACACTGTGTATAGTGTGTGTATATAGTGAGATCACACTGTGTATAGTGTGTGTATATAGTGAGATCACACTGTGTATAGTGTGTGTATAGTGAGATCACACTGTGTATAGTGTGTGTATAGTGAGGTCACACTGTGTATAGTGTGTATGTATATAGTGAGATCACACTGTGTATAGTGTGTGTATATAGTGAGATTACATTTTGTGTGTGTGTGTGTGTGTGTATATAGTGAGATTACACTGTGTGTGTGTGTGTGTGTGTGTGTGTGTGTGTGTATAGTGAGATCACACTGTGTGTGTGTGTGTGTATAGTGAGGTCACACTGTGTATAGTGTGTATGTATATAGTGAGATCACACTGTGTATAGTGTGTGTGTATATAGTGAGATTACATTTTGTGTGTGTGTGTGTGTGTGTGTGTATATATAGTGAGATTACACTGTGTGTGTGCATATATAGTGAGATCACACTGTGTGTGTGTGTATAGTGAGATCACACTGTGTATAGTGTGTGTATATAGTGAGATCACACTGTGTGTGTGTGTATGTAGATAGTGAGATCACACTGTGTATAGTGTGTGTGTATATAGTGAGATCACACTGTGTATAGTGTGTGTATATAGTGAGATCGCACTGTGTATAGTGTGTGTATATAGTGAGATCACACTGTGTATAGTGTGTGTGTGTGTGTATAGTGAGATCACACTGTGTATAGTGTGTGTATATAGTGAGATCACACTGTGTGTGTGTGTATGTATATAGTGAGATCACACTGTGTATAGTGTGTGTGTATATAGTGAGATCACACTGTGTATAGTGTGTGTATATAGTGAGATCACACTGTGTATAGTGTGTGTATATAGTGAGATCACACTGTGTATAGTGTGTGTATATAGTGAGATCACGCTCTGTATAGTGTGTGTATATAGTGAGATCACACTGTGTGTGTGTGTATATAGTGAGATCACACTGTGTATAGTGTGTGTGTGTGTATAGTGAGGTCACATTGTGTATAGTGTATGTATAGTGAGATCACACTGTGTATAGTGTGTATATAGTGAGATCACACTGTGTATAGTGTGTGTATATAGTGAGATCACACTGTGTGTGTGTATATAGTGAGATCACACTGTGTATAGTGTGTGTGTGTGTATAGTGAGGTCACATTGTGTATAGTCTATGTATAGTGAGGTCACACTGTGTATAGTGTGTGTGTATATAGTGAGATCACACTGTGTATAGTGTGTATATAGTGAGATCACACTGTGTATAGTGTGTATATAGTGAGATCACACTGTGTATAGTGTGTATATAGTGAGATCACACTGTGTATAGTGTGTGTATATAGTGAGATCACACTGTGTATAGTGTGTGTATATAGTGAGATCACACTGTGTATAGTGTGTGTATATAGTGAGATCACACTGTGTATAGTGTGTGTATATAGTGAGATCACACTGTGTATAGTGTGTGTATATAGTGAGATCACACTGTGTATAGTGTGTGTATATAGTGAGATCACGCTCTGTATAGTTTGTATATAGTGAGATCACACTGTGTATATAGTGAGATCACACTGTATATAGTGTGTGTGTGTATAGTGTGTGTGTATAGTGAGAACACACTGTGTATAGTGTGTGTATAGTGAGAACACACTGTGTATAGTGTGTATATAGTGAGAACACACTGTGTATAGTGTGTATATAGTGAGAACACACTGTGTATAGTGTGTATATAGTGAGATCACACTGTGTATAGTGTGTATATAGTGAGATCACACTGTGTATAGTATGTGTATATAGTGAGATCACACTGTGTATAGTAGGTGTATATAGTGAGATCACACTGTGTATAGTGTGTGTATATAGTGAGATCACACTGTGTATAGTGTGTGTATTTAGAGAGATCAAATTGTGTATAGTGTGTGTGTGTATAATGAGATCACACTGTGTATAGTGTGTGTGTGTGTGTGTGTGTGTATATAGTGGGATCACACTGTGTATAGTGTGTGTATAGTGAGATCATACTGTGTATAGTGTGTGTGCATATAGTGAGATCACACTTTGTATAGTGTGTGTGTGTGTGTGTGTATAGTGAGATCACACTGTGTATAGTGCGTGTGTGTGTGTATATAGTGGGATTGCACTGTGTATTGTGTGTGTATTGTGAGATCACATTGTGTATAGTGTGTGCATTGTGAGATCACACTGTGTATAGTGTGTGTATTGTGAGATCACACTGTGTATAGTGTGTATTGTGAGATCACACTGTGTATAGTGTGTGTGTACTGTGAGATCACACTGTGTATAGTGTGTGTATAATGAGATCACACTGTGTATAGTGTGTGTGTATAGTGAGATTACACTGCGTATAGTGTGTGTATGTAGTGAGATCACACTGTGTATAGTATGTGTGTATAGTTAGATCACACTGTGTATAGTGTGTATAGTGAGATCACACTGTATAGTCTGTGTGTAGTGATATCACACTGTGTATAGTGTGTGTATAGTGAGATCACACTGTGTATAGTGTGTGTATAGTGAGGTCACACTGTGTATAGTGTGTATAGTGAGGTCACACTGTGTATAGTGTGTGTATTGTGAGGTCACACTGTGTATAGTGTGTGTATATAGTGAGATCACACTGTGTATAGTGTGTGTATATAGTGAGATCACACTGTGTATAGTGTGTGTATATAGTGAGATCACACTGTGTATAGTGTGTGTATAGTGAGATCACACTGTGTATAGTGTGTGTATAGTGAGGTCACACTGTGTATAGTGTGTATGTATATAGTGAGATCACACTGTGTATAGTGTGTGTATATAGTGAGATTACATTTTGTGTGTGTGTGTGTGTGTGTATATAGTGAGATTACACTGTGTGTGTGTGTGTGTGTGTGTGTGTGTGTGTATAGTGAGATCACACTGTGTGTGTGTGTGTGTATAGTGAGGTCACACTGTGTATAGTGTGTATGTATATAGTGAGATCACACTGTGTATAGTGTGTGTGTATATAGTGAGATTACATTTTGTGTGTGTGTGTGTGTGTGTGTGTGTATATATAGTGAGATTACACTGTGTGTGTGCATATATAGTGAGATCACACTGTGTGTGTGTGTATAGTGAGATCACACTGTGTATAGTGTGTGTATATAGTGAGATCACACTGTGTGTGTGTGTATGTAGATAGTGAGATCACACTGTGTATAGTGTGTGTGTATATAGTGAGATCACACTGTGTATAGTGTGTGTATATAGTGAGATCGCACTGTGTATAGTGTGTGTATATAGTGAGATCACACTGTGTATAGTGTGTGTGTGTGTATAGTGAGATCACACTGTGTATAGTGTGTGTATATAGTGAGATCACACTGTGTGTGTGTGTATGTATATAGTGAGATCACACTGTGTATAGTGTGTGTGTATATAGTGAGATCACACTGTGTATAGTGTGTGTATATAGTGAGATCACACTGTGTATAGTGTGTGTATATAGTGAGATCACACTGTGTATAGTGTGTGTATATAGTGAGATCACGCTCTGTATAGTGTGTGTATATAGTGAGATCACACTGTGTGTGTGTGTATATAGTGAGATCACACTGTGTATAGTGTGTGTGTGTGTATAGTGAGGTCACATTGTGTATAGTGTATGTATAGTGAGATCACACTGTGTATAGTGTGTATATAGTGAGATCACACTGTGTATAGTGTGTGTATATAGTGAGATCACACTGTGTGTGTGTATATAGTGAGATCACACTGTGTATAGTGTGTGTGTGTGTGTATAGTGAGGTCACATTGTGTATAGTCTATGTATAGTGAGGTCACACTGTGTATAGTGTGTGTGTATATAGTGAGATCACACTGTGTATAGTGTGTATATAGTGAGATCACACTGTGTATAGTGTGTATATAGTGAGATCACACTGTGTATAGTGTGTATATAGTGAGATCACACTGTGTATAGTGTGTGTATATAGTGAGATCACACTGTGTATAGTGTGTGTATATAGTGAGATCACACTGTGTATAGTGTGTGTATATAGTGAGATCACACTGTGTATAGTGTGTGTATAGTGAGATCACACTGTGTATAGTGTGTGTATAGTGAGGTCACACTGTGTATAGTGTGTGTGTATATAGCGAGATCACACTGTGTATAGTGTGTGTGTATATAGTGAGATCACACTGTGTGTGTGTATATATAGTGAGATCACACTGTGTATAGTGTGTGTGTGTGTATACTGAGGTCACATTGTGTATAGTGTGTGTATAGTGAGGTCACACTGTGTATAGTGTGTGTGTATATAGCGAGATCACACTGTGTATAGTGTGTGTGTATATAGTGAGATCACACTGTGTGTGTGTATATAGTGAGATCACACTGTGTATAGTGTGTGTGTGTGTATAGTGAGGTCACATTGTGTATAGTGTATGTATAGTGAGATCACACTGTGTATAGTGTGTGTGTGTGTATAGTGAGGTCACATTGTGTATAGTGTATGTATAGTGAGATCACACTGTGTATAGTGTGTGTGTGTGTATAGTGAGGTCACATTGTGTATAGTGTGTGTGTGTGTATAGTGAGGTCACATTGTGTATAGTGTGTGTGTGTATATAGTGAGATCACACTGTGTATAGTGTGTGTGTGTGTATAGTGAGGTCACATTGTGTATAGTGTATGTATAGTGAGATCACACTGTGTATAGTGTGTGTGTGTGTATAGCGAGGTCACATTGTGTATAGTGTATGTATAGTGAGATCACACTGTGTATAGTGTGTGTGTATATAGTGAGATCACACTGTGTATAGTGTGTATGTATATAGTGAGATCACACTGTGTATAGTGTGTATATAGTGAGATCACACTGTGTATAGTGTGTGTATATCGTGAGATCACATTGTGTATAGTGAGGTCACACTGTGTATATTGTGTGTATAGTGTGTGTATATAGTGAGATCACACTGTGTATATAGTGAGATGGACAATGGGGGCAATGTGGAGGAGGCTAATGTGGAAATGGACAATGGGGGCAATGTGGAGGAGGCTAATGTGGAAATGGACAATGGGGGCAATGTGGAGGAGGCTAATATGGAAATGGACAATGGGGGCAATGTGGAGGAGGCTAATGTGGAGATGGACGATGGAGGCAATGTGGAGGAGGCTAATGTGGAGATGGACAATGGAAGCAATGTGGAGGAGGCTAATGTGGAGATGGACAATGGAGGCAATGTGGAGGAGGCTAATGTGGAGATGGGCAATGGGGATAATGTGGATATTGGCAATGGGGGCAATGTGGAGGAGGCTAATGTGGAGATTGGCAATGGGGGCAATGTGGAGGAGGCTAATGTGGAGATGGACAATGGGAGCAATGTGGAGGAGGCTAATGTGGAGATGGACAATGGGAGCAATGTGGAGGAGGCTAATGTGGAGATGGACAATGGGGGCAATGTGGAGGAGGCTAATGTGGAGATGGACAATGGGGGCAATGTGGAGATGGACAATGGAGGCAATGTGGAGGAGGCTAATGTGGAGATGGGCAATGGGGATAATGTGGATATTGGCAATGGGGGCAATGTGGAGGAGGCTAATGTGGATATTGGCAATGGGGGCAATGTGGAGGAGGCTAATGTGGAAATGGACAATGGGGGCAATGTGGAGGAGGCTAATGTGGAGATGGACGATGGAGGCAATGTGGAGGAGGCTAATGTGGAGATGGACAATGGAAGCAATGTGGAGGAGGCTAATGTGGAGATGGACAATGGAGGCAATGTGGAGGAGGCTAATGTGGAGATGGGCAATGGGGATAATGTGGATATTGGCAATGGGGGCAATGTGGAGGAGGCTAATGTGGAGATTGGCAATGGGGGCAATGTGGAGGAGGCTAATGTGGAGATGGACAATGGGAGCAATGTGGAGGAGGCTAATGTGGAGATGGACAAAGGGGCAATGTGGAGGAGGATAATGTGGAGATGGGCAATGGGGATAATGTGGATATTGGCAATGGGGGCAATGTGGAGGAGGCTAATGTGGAGATGGACAATGGGAGCAATGTGGAGGAGGCTAATGTGGAGATGGACAATGGGGCAATGTGGAGGAGGCTAATGTGGAGATGGACAATGGGGGCAATGTGGAGGAGGCTAATGTGGAGATGGACAATGGGGCAATGTGGAGGAGGCTAATGTGGAGATGGACAATGGGGGCAATGTGGAGGAGGCTAATGTGGAGATGGACAATGGGGGAAATGTGGAGGAGGCTAATGTGGAGATGGACAATGGGGGCAATGTGGAGGAGGCTATTGTGGAGATGGACAATGGGGGAAATGTGGAGATGGACAATGGGGGCAATGTGGAGGAGGCTAATGTGGAGATGGACAATGGGGGCAATGTGGAGGAGGCTAATGTGGAGATGGACAATGGGGCAATGTGGAGGAGGCTAATGTGGAGATGGACAATGGGGGCAATGTGGAGGAGGCTAATGTGGAGATTGACAATGGGGGAAATGTGGAGATGGACAATGGGGGCAATGTGGAGGAGGCTAATGTGGAGATGGACAATGGGGGCAATGTGGAGGAGGCTATTGTGGAGATGGACAATGGGGGAAATGTGGAGATGGACAATGGGGGCAATGTGGAGGAGGCTAATGTGGAGATGGACAATGGGGGCAATGTGGAGGAGGCTAATGTGGAGATGGACAATGGGGGCAATGTGGAGGAGGCTAATGAGGAGATGGGCAATGGAGGCAATGTGGAGGAGGCTAATGTGGAGGTGGCCAATGGCGGCAATGTGGAGGTGGCCAATGGCGGCCATGGTGAGGTGGACAGTGTGGAGGTGGACAATGAGTGCAATGTGGTCATGGAGCCCCATGGCAATTTTTGCTCCAGGGCCCGGTGGTTTCTTGTTCCGCCTCTGGCAGTTAGATAGTTCCCAAGATCAACATCCTATCCACTCTACATTGTAAGATTCGAACAGCAACCCCATTTCCAGGGTTTAATTTTTCTAAGCACTTGTCATCCTGTATTGTCCAACCCATAAACTGTAAAGCGCTGCGGATACATGGCGCTATATAAATAAAGATATTCATTCAAATTGAAAAGAAGCATTCTGGGAGGAAAAGTTGAGTACAATGCACTTCAGCACTCACTGATACAATGCATTCGCCTTCCTCATCACTATGGAAGTTTTTTCTATAATGAATCGCTTCCCAGCCTGTGTATGTACATGCGTGTCTATGTATATTTACAGCCTGTGTGTGTACATGTGTGTCTATGTAAATTTACAGCCTGTGTGTGTACATGCGTGTCTATGTATATTTACAGCTTGTGTGTGTACATGCGTGTCTATGTATATTTACAGCCTGTGTGTGTACATGTGTATCTATGTAAATTTACAGCCTGTGTGTGTACATGCGTGTCTATGTATATTTACAGCTTGTGTGTGTACATGTGTGTCTATGTATATTTACAGCCTGTGTGTGTACATGTGTGTCTATGTATATTTACAGCCTGTGTGTGTATATGTGTGTCTATGTATATTTATAGCTTATGTGTGTACATGTGTGTCTATGTATATTTACAGCTTGTGTGTACATGCGTGTCTATGTATATTTACAGCCTGTGTGTGTACATGCGTGTCTATGTATATTTACAGCCTGTGTGTGTACATGTGTGTCTATGTATATTTACAGCCTGTGTGTGTACATGCGTGTCTATGTATATTTACAGCTTGTGTGTGTACATGCGTGTCTATGTATATTTACAGCTTGTGTGTGTACATGTGTGTCTATGTATATTTACAAACTGTGTGTGTACATGTGTGTCTATGTATATTTACAGACTCTGTGTGTACATGCGTGTCTATGTATATTTACAGACTGTGTGTGTACATGTGTGTCTATGTATATTTACAGACTCTGTGTGTACATGCGTGTCTATGTATATTTACAGCCTGTGTGTGTACATGTGTGTCTATGTATATTTACAGACTCTGTGTGTACATGCGTGTCTATGTATATTTACAGACTGTGTGTGTACATGTGTGTCTATGTATATTTACAGAGTCTGTGTGTACATGCGTGTCTATGTATATTTACAGCCTGTGTGTGTACATGCGTGTCTATGTATATTTACAGCCTGTGTATGTACATGTGTGTCTATGTATATTTACAGACTGTGTGTGTACATGTGTGTCTATGTATATTTACAGACTCTGTGTGTACATGCGTGTCTATGTATATTTACAGCTTGTGTGTGTCTATGTATATTTACAGCCTGTGTATGTACATGTGTGTCTATGTATATTTACAGCTAGTGTGTGTACATGTGTGTCTATGTATATTTACAGACTGTGTGTGTACATGCGTGTCTATGTATATTTACACCCTGTGTGTGTACATGTGTGTCTATGTATATTTACAGCCTGTGTGTGTACATGTGAGTCTATATATATATATTTACAGCCTGTGTGTGTACATGCGTGTCTATGTATATTTACAGCCTGTGTGTACATGCGTGTCTATGTATATTTACAGACTGTGTGTGTACATGCGTGTCTATGTATATTTACAGCCTGTGTGTACATGCGTGTCTATGTATATTTACAGCCTGTGTGTGTACATGTGTGTCTATGTATATTTACAGCTTGTGTGTGTACATGCGTGTCTATGTATATTTACAGCCTGTGTGTGTACATGTGTGTCTATGTATATTTACAGCCTGTGTGTGTACATGCGTGTCTATGTATATTTACAGCTTGTGTGTGTACATGCTTGTCTATATATATTTACAGCTTGTGTGTACATGTGTGTCTATGTATATTTACAGCCTGTGTGTGTACATGCGTGTCATTATATATTTACAGCCTGTGTATGTACATGTGTGTCTATGTATATTTACAGCCTGTGTGTGTACATGTGTGTCTATGTATATTTACAGCCTGTGTATGTACATGTGTGTCTATGTATATTTACAGCTTGTGTGTGTACATGCGTGTCTATGTATATTTATAGCCTGTGTGTGTACATGTGTGTCTATATATATTTACAGCCTGTGTGTGTACATGCGTGTTTATATATATTTACACCCTGTGTGTACATGCGTGTCATTATATATTTACAGACTCTGTGTGTACATGCGTGTCTATGTATATTTACAGACTGTGTGTGTACATGTGTGTCTATGTATATTTACAGCCTGTGTGTGTACATGTGTGTCTATGTATATTTACAGCCTGTGTGTGTACATGTGTGTCTATGTATATTTACAGCTTGTGTGTGTACATGCGTGTCATTATATATTTACAGCTTGTGTGTGTACATTTGTGTCTATATATATTTACAGACTGTGTGTGTACATGTGTGTCTATGTATATTTACAGCCTGTGTGTGTACATGCGTGTCTATGTATATTTACAGCCTGTGTGTACATGCGTGTCTATGTATATTTACAGCCTGTGTGTGTACATGTGTGTCTATGTATATTTACAGCCTGTGTGTGTACATGTGTGTCTATGTATCTTTACAGCCTGTGTGTGTACATGTGAGTCTATATATATATTTACAGCCTGTGTGTGTACATGTGTGTGTCTATGTATCTTTACAGCCTGTGTGTGTACATGTGTGTGTCTATGTATCTTTACAGCCTGTGTGTGTACATGTGAGTCTATATATATATTTACAGCCTGTGTGTGTACATGTGTGTCTATGTATATTTACAGCCTGTGTGTGTACATGTGTGTCTATGTATATTTACAGCTTGTGTGTGTACATGTGTGTCTATGTATATTTACAGCCTGTGTGTGTACATGCGTGTCTATGTATATTTACAGCCTGTGTGTGTACATGCGTGTCTATGTATATTTACAGCCTGTGTGTGTACATGCGTGTCTATGTATATTTACAGCCTGTGTGTGTACATGTGTGTCTATATATATATATATATTTACTGAAAAGAAAGAAGGGCAGCACCCATGGAGATTTAATAACAATGTGTTAATCACTTTGTTAGCTTTAATAAAATGATTACCTCATTGCCTTATTATAGTCCTACGGGTTCTGCCCTTATTTCTTTGCTGCACATCTATTTTTGGGATTGTGTACCTGTTGTGCTTCCACTCCCCACATCCAATAAATATATTTAAAATATATATATGCATTAGCAATATTGGAATGGGTAAGCTAATAAAACAAATAAAAAAAACAGGACAAAACAAAAGTCCCATACAGTGGTTTGTATGGCTAAATAACCCTTTCAGTGCCAGAGGGGTACACAACGCATTGATTTGTAATGCATTGTGTACCCCTCAGGCACTGAAATGGATTAAAGTGGAACTACCACCTGACACAATCTTTAGCTTCACTAAGCCTGCGCTGTCAGTCCCAGCCGGGTCTAGGAGGCGTTACTAGGAACCATTTGGCTCCGGCTGGAACTGACAGCGCAGGCGCGAGGACGTCACAGTGGCAAGATGTCCGCACTCCGTCTTGCCTGTCGCCCATGGAAGAGAGAAGAAATCTATTAAATAAGGTAACTATTCTGGCGACGAGCACTACTAAGCAGCTAGTCACCAGATGGGGACTTAGTGAAGCTAAATATTGTGTCGGGTGGTAGTTCCGCTTTAAAGGAATTGTGTTATGAAGACAGACACTACAGATATCATCCTGAACAGGAGTAGTCTTTATGTGTGTTATCCATCGCATTGCAACCCGATGCTCTGAATAAGTGCCTGGCACTAATAGGGTTAAAACATTTAAAGGGATAGTAATGTTTCACAAAAACAGCAGCTCCAATTAATCTTCATAGTATTTGGGCCGTGGAGAGTGCTATTTCATTACTGTCAGAGTTAAAGTACAAGAGTAATTGAATGATAAAGTATCCCGCTCCCGTCCCTTTTACCTTATGTAAGACACCTCCCCTCAGATGTGGAATCTGGTCTGTTGACCGGACAGATCTCAGCAAGGGACAATCTTCTTGCTGTGATCATAAGGAAAACCCTACCCCTCTTGACAGGTTTTTCCTTATGATCACTGAAAATTGTCCCTCTCTGTAATTCATCTGGGCAGTGTTACATCAGTAAAAGGGGCGGGAGGGGGAAACTTTACCATTCAATTACTCTTGAACCAGGGCTCAAAATTTCCACTTGCCACTAGCCAATGGCGAGTGAAAATTCAGCCCTGGTGGGTATGTTATGGCTTGCGGTGGCGAGTAACTTTTCAGGTCTGGCTACTAGAAAAGGACTTCACATTTTAAGCCCTGCTTGAACTACAACTCTGACAGTATTGAAATAACACTCTCCATGGCCCAAATAGTATGAAGATTAATTGAAGATGCTTATATTGTGAAACATTACTATCCCTTTAAGTGGATTTATGTGTAGGACTATTTTCCCCAGACATCCAGGTAAATCCAGACAGGAGTCAATATCTTTATGACTGAAATGTTGAATTTTCAGTACTCAGGCCTTTCAATTCCAAAACGGTGTGCAACACATTGCAAAGCGCTGCGTTTCATAACTCTGCATCAGTGTGTGTGTGTGTGTGTGAGCGATCGTGTGTGTGCAAGCATGTAGTGTTTTACGTTTAACATTTTGTATATAGCGTATTGAATTGTGCGTTTGGGGTAGAATGTATAGTGTTTTTGTGTTGTGCATTTTGTGTGTTGCATATAGTGGTGTGCTCTGTGCGTATGCCATTTTGCATTGTGTTTATAGCATTTTTCATATAGAGTGTATTGTGTTCCGTATTGCATTTTCAGTTTAGCGTATAGGGTGTTGCCACTACCATTTTGCGTATAGCATATTGCATTTTGTGTAGTGTTTATAGAGTATTATTTCACATATAGCGGTATGCATATTGCATTTTGCGTACAGTTTTGTGTGTGGCATTTTGCATACAGTGTATTGCGTGTAGCGTTTTGTATCTTAGATGTGTAAATAAATACTGCACAGTTAGTATGCACTAGGACTAATACAGCACTGTTAGTATGCACTAGGACTAATACTGCACTGTTAGTATGCACTAGTACTAATACTACACTGCTAGTATGCACTAGGACTAATACTGCACTGTTAGTATGCACTAAGACTAATACTGCACTGTTAGTATGCACTAGTACTAATACTGCACTGTTAGTATGCACTAAGACTAATACTGCACTGTTAGTATGCACTAGGACTAATACTACACTGCTAGTATGCACTAGGACTAATACTGCACTGCTAGCATGCACTAAGACTAATACTGCACTGTTAGTATGCACTAAGACTAATACTGCACTGTTAGTATGGACTAAGACTAATACTGCGCTGTTAGTATGCACTAGGACTAATACTGCACTACTAGTATGCACTAGGACTAATACTGCACTATTAGTATGCACTAGGACTAATACTGCACTTAGTATGCACTAGTACTAATACTGCGCTGTCAGTATGCACTAAGACTAATACTGCACTGTTAGTATGCACTAGGACTAATACTGCGCTGTTAGTATGCACTAGGACTAATACTGCACTATTAGTATGCACTAGGACTAATACTGCACTATTAGTATGCACTAGGACTAATACTGCACTTAGTATGCACTAGTACTAATACTGCGCTGTCAGTATGCACTAAGACTAATACTGCACTGTTAGTATGCACTAGGACTAATAATGCACTCTTAGTATGCACTAGGACTAATACTGCACTGTTAGTATGCACTAAGACTAATACTGCACTGTTAGTATGCACTAAGACTAATACTGCACTGCTAGCATGCATAGGACTAATACTGCGCTGTTAGTATGCACTAAGACTAATACTGCACTGCTAGCATGCACTAAGACTAATACTGCGCTGTTAGTATGCACTAGGACTAATACTGCACTGTTAGTATGCACTAAGACTAATACTGCACTGTTAGTATGCACTAGGACTAATACTACACTGCTAGTATGCACTAGGACTAATACTGCACTGCTAGCATGCACTAAGACTAATACTGCTCTGTTAGTATGCACTAAGACTAATACTGCACTGCTAGCATGCACTAAGACTAATACTGCGCTGTTAGTATGCACTAGGACTAATACTGCACTGTTAGTATGCACTAGGACTAATACTGCACTGCTAGCATGCACTAAGACTAATACTGCGCTGTTAGTATGCACTAGGACTAATACTGCACTGTTAGTATGCACTAGGACTAATACTGCACTGCTAGCATGCACTAAGACTAATACTGCGCTGTTAGTATGCACTAGGACTAATACTGCACTGTTAGTATGCACTAAGACTAATACTGCACTGTTAGTATGCACTAGGACTAATACTGCACTGCTAGCATGCACTAAGACTAATACTGCGCTGTTAGTATGCACTAGGACTAATACTGCACTGTTAGCATGCACTAAGACTAATACTGCACTGTTAGTATGCACTAGGACTAATACTGCACTGCTACCATGCACTAAGACTAATACTGCGCTGTTAGTATGCATTGGACTAATACTGCTCTGCTAGCATGCACTAAGACTAATACTGCACTGTTAGTATGCACTAGGACTAATTCTGCACATATCATATTGCATTTTGTGTAGTGTTTATAGAGTATTATTTCACATATAGCGGTATGCATATTGCATTTTGCGTACAGTTTTGTATGTGGCATTTCGCATACAGTGTATTGCGTGTAGCGTTTTGTATCTTAGATGTGTAAATAAATACTGCACTGCTAGTATGCACTAAGACTAATACTGCACTGTTAGTATGCACTAGGACTAATACTGCACTGTTAGTATGCACTAGGACTAATACTTCACTGTTAGTATGGACGAAGACTAATACTGCACTGTTAGTATGCACTAGTACTAATACTGCACTGTCAGTATGCACTAGTACTAATACTGCACTGTCAGTATGCACTAAGACTAATACTGCACTGTTAGTATTCACTAAGACTAATACTGAGCTGTTAGTATGCACTAGGACTAATACTGCACATATCATATTGCATTTTGTGTAGTGTTTATAGAGTATTATTTCACATATAGCGGTATGCATATTGCATTTTGCGTACAGTTTTGTATGTGGCATTTCGCATACAGTGTATTGCGTGTAGCATTTTGTATCTTAGATGTGTAAATAAATACTGCACTGCTAGTATGCACTAAGACTAATACTGCACTGCTAGTATGCACTAAGACTAATACTGCACTATTAGTATGCACTAGGACTAATACTGCACTGTTAGTATGCACTAGGACTAATACTGCACTACTAGTATGCACTAGGACTAATACTGCACTGTTAGTATGCACTAGTACTAATACTGCACTGTCAGTATGCACTAAGACTAATACTGCACTGTTAGTATGCACTAGGACTAATAATGCACTCTTAGTATGCACTAAGACTAATACTGCACTGCTAGCATGCATAGGACTAATACTGCGCTGTTAGTATGCACTAAGACTAATACTGCACTGCTGGCATGCACTAAGACTAATACTGCGCTGTTAGTATGCACTAGGACTAATACTGCACTGCTAGCATGCACTAAGACTAATACTGCGCTGTTAGTATGCACTAGGACTAATACTGCACTGCTAGCATGCACTAAGACTAATACTGCGCTGTTATTATGCACTAGGACTAATACTGCACTGTTAGTATGCACTAGGATTAATACTGCACTATTAGTATGCACTAAGACTAATACTGCGCTGTTAGTATGCACTAGGACTAATACTGCTCTTTTAGTATGGACTAAGACTAAAAATGCGCTGTTAGTATGCACTAAGACTAATACTGCACTGTTAGTATGCACTAGGACTAATACTGCACTGCTAGTATGCACTAGGACTAATACTGCACTGTTAGTATGCACTAAGACTAATACTGCACTGTTAGTATGCACTAGGACTAATACTGCACTGTTAGTATGCACTAGTACTAATACTGCACTGTCAGTATGCACTAAGACTAATACTGCACTGTTAGTATGCACTAGGACTAATAATGCACTGTTAGTATGCACTAAGACTAATACTGCACTGTTAGTATGCACTAGGACTAATACTGCACTGTTAGAATGCACTAGGACTAATACTGCACTGTTAGTATGCACTAGGACTAATAATGCGCTGTTAGTATGCACTAGAACTAATACTGCGCTGCTAGAATGCACTAAGAATAATACTGCGCTGTTAGTATGCACTAGGACTAATACTGCACTGCTAGCATGCACTAAGACTAATACTGCACTATTAGTATGCACTAAGACTAATACTGCACTGTTAGTATGCACTAAGACTAATACTGCACTGCTAGTATGCACTAATACTGCACTTAGTATGCACTAGGACTAATACTGCACTGTTAGTATGCACTAAGACTAATACTGCACTGCTAGCATGCACTAGAACTAATACTGCACTGTAAGTATGCACTAGAACTAATACTGCACTGTAAGTATGCACTAAGACTAATACTGCACTGTTAGTATGCACTAAGACTAATACTGCACTGTTAGTATGCACTAGTACTAATACTGCACTGTCAGTATGCACTAAGACTAATACTGCACTGTTAGTATGCACTAGGACTAATAATGCACTGTTAGTATGCACTAAGACTAATACTGCACTGTTAGTATGCACTAGGACTAATACTGCACTGTTAGAATGCACTAGGACTAATACTGCACTGTTAGTATGCACTAGGACTAATAATGCGCTGTTAGTATGCACTAGAACTAATACTGCGCTGCTAGAATGCACTAAGAATAATACTGCGCTGTTAGTATGCACTAGGACTAATACTGCACTGCTAGCATGCACTAAGACTAATACTGCACTATTAGTATGCACTAAGACTAATACTGCACTGTTAGTATGCACTAAGACTAATACTGCACTGCTAGTATGCACTAATACTGCACTTAGTATGCACTAGGACTAATACTGCACTGTTAGTATGCACTAAGACTAATACTGCACTGCTAGCATGCACTAGAACTAATACTGCACTGTAAGTATGCACTAGAACTAATACTGCACTGTAAGTATGCACTAAGACTAATACTGCACTGTTAGTATGCACTAAGACTAATACTGCACTGTTAGTATGCACTAGGACTAATAATGCACTGTTAGTATGCACTAAGACTAATACTGCACTGTTAGTATGCACTAGGACTAATACTGCACTGTTAGAATGCACTAGGACTAATACTGCACTGTTAGTATGCACTAGGACTAATAATGCGCTGTTAGTATGCACTAGAACTAATACTGCGCTGCTAGAATGCACTAAGAATAATACTGCACTGTTAGTATGCACTAGGACTAATACTGCACTGCTAGCATGCACTAAAACTAATACTGCACTATTAGTATGCACTAAGACTAATACTGCACTGTTAGTATGCACTAAGACTAATACTGCACTGCTAGTATGCACTAATACTGCACTTAGTATGCACTAGGACTAATACTGCACTGTTAGTATGCACTAAGACTAATACTGCACTGCTAGCATGCACTAGAACTAATACTGCACTGTAAGTATGCACTAGAACTAATACTGCACTGTAAGTATGCACTAGAACTAATACTGCACTGTAAGTATGCACTAAGACTAATACTGCACTGTTAGTATGCACTAAGACTAATACTGCACTGTTAGTATGCAATAAGACTAATACTGCACTATTAGTATGCACTAGGACTAATTCTGCACTGCTAGTATGCACCAAGACTAATACTGCACTGTTAGTATGCACTAGGACTAATACTGCACTGCTAGCATGCACTAAAACTAATACTGCACTGTCAGTATGCACTAAGATTAATACTGCACTGCTAGTATGCACTAGGACTAATACTGCACTGTTAGTATGCACTAAGACTAATACTGCACTGTTAGTATGCACTAATACTGCACTGCTAGCTTGCACTAAGACTAATACTGCACTGCTAGTATGCACTAGAACTAATACTGCACTGTAAGTATGCACTAAGACTAATACTGCACTGTTAGTATGCACTAAGACTAATACTGCACTGTTAGTATGGACTAAGACTAATACTGCGCTGTTAGTATGCACTAAGACTAATACTGCACTGTTAGTATGCACTAGGACTAATACTGCACTGCTAGTATGCACTAAGACTAATACTGCACTGTTAGTATGCACTAGGACTAATACTGCACTGTTAGAATGCACTAGGACTAATACTGCACTACTAGAATGCACTAAGACTAATACTGCACTGTTAGTATGCACTAGGACTAATACTGCACTGTTAGTATGCACTAAGACTAATACTGCACTGCTAGCATGCACTAAGACTAATACTGCACTATTAGTATGCACTAAGACTAATACTGCACTGTTTGTATGCACTAGGACTAATACTGCACTGCTAGTATGCACTAATACTGCACTTAGTATGCACTAGGACTAATACTGCACTGTTAGTATGCACTAAGACTAATACTGCACTATTAGTATGCACTAGGACTAATTCTGCACTGTTAGTATGCACTAGGACTAATACTGCACTGCTAGTATGTACTAAGACTAATACTGCACTGTTAGTATGCACTAGGACTAATACTGCACTGCTAGCATGCACTAAGACTAATACTGCACTGCTAGCATGCACTAAGACTAATACTGCACTGTCAGTATGCACTAAGATTAATACTGCACTGCTAGTATGCACTAGGATTAATACTGCACTGTTAGTATGCACTAAGACTAATACTGCACTGCTAGTATGCACTAAGACTAATACTGCACTGTTAGTGTGCACTAGCAGTAATACTGCACTGTTAGCATGCACTAAGACTAATACTGCACTGCTAGTATGCACTAGAACTAATACTGCACTGTAAGTATGCACTAAGACTAATACTGCACTGTAAGTATGCACTAAGACTAATACTGCACTGTTAGTATGCACTAGGACTGATACTGCACTGCTAGTATGCACTAAGACTAATACTGCACTGTTAGTATGCACTAGGACTAATACTGCACTGCTAGCATGCACTAAGACTAATACTGCACTGTCAGTATGCACTAAGATTAATACTGCACTGCTAGTATGCACTAGGATTAATACTGCACTGTTAGTATGCACTAGGATTAATACTGCACTGTTAGTATGCACTAAGACTAATACTGCACTGCTAGTATGCACTAAGACTAATACTGCACTGTTAGTATGCACTAGCAGTAATACTGCACTGTTAGCATGCACTAAGACTAATACTGCACAGCTAGCATGCACTAAGACTAATACTGCACTGCTAGTATGCACTAGAACTAATACTGCAGTGTTAGTATGCACTAAGACTAATACTTCACTGTTAGTATGCACTAGGACTAATACTGCACTATTAGTATGCACTAAGACTAATACTGCACTGTCAGTATGCACTAAGACTAATACTGCATGGTTAGTATGCACTAGGATTAATACTGCACTGTTAGTATGCACTAGGATTAATACTGCACTACTAGTACACACTAAGCCTAATACTGCACTGTTAGTACGCACTATTACTAATACTGCACTGTTAGTATGCACTAGGTCTAATATCTCACTAGATGTTCTGGGCATATCTGTGTTGTTATATTCATTAGAAGCAATCCATTGGGTGTTGATATGATCTCTGCATTGCAAGAGGTTAATACATGTTGATTAGGTAGTTAGTCCACTACTCTGTTGTGTAAGAAGCTGTTATAATAATAATTGCTATGTTTACTATAAAAAGGTAAGTACAGTAACTATATTGTCATACAGAGGAGAACAGACAGACTCGCTGCCTGCACTGTACCTGTGATGTGTGTACATTTCATGGTGTAGTAGTATGTCTGATGATGAGACTGGCACGGCTGCTGCCTGCACTGTACCTGTGCTGTGTATACCTGTCATGGTAAGTAGTGTGCGAGAAGGAGACTAGCAATGCCACTGCCTGCACTGTACCTGTGTATACATGTCATGGTGTAGTAGTGTGTGTGTGCGAGAAGGAGACTAGCAATGCCACTGCCTGCACTGTACCTGTACTGTGTATACATGTCATGGTGTAGTAGTGTGTGTGTGTGAGGAGATTGGCACTGCCACTGCCTGCACTGTACCTGTGTATACATGTCATGGTGTAGTAATGTGTGTGGAGGAGGAGACTGTACCTGTTCTGTGTATACATATCATGGTGTAGTAGTGTGTGTGAGTAGACTGGCACTGCCACTGCCCGCACTGTACCGCTGCTGTGTATACATGTCATGGTGTAGTAGTGTGTGTGTGTGAGGAGGAGACTGGCAGTGCCACTCCCTGCACTGTACCTGTGCTGTATACATATCATGGTGTAGTAGTGTGTGTGAGGAGGAGACTGTCACTGCCACTGCCTGCACTGTACCTGTGCTGTGTTTACATATCATGGTGTAGTGGTGTGTGTGAGGAGACTGGCACTGCAACTGCCTGCGCTGTACCTGTGCTGTGTATACTTGTCATGGTGTAGTAGTGTGTGAGGAGACTGGTACTGCCACTGCCTGCACTGTACCTGTGCTGTGTATACATGTAATGGTGTAGAAGTGTGTGTGTGTGTTAGGAGACTGGCACTACCACTGCCTGCACTGCACCTGTGCTGTGTATACATGTAATGGTGTAGTAGTGTGTGTGTGTGTTAGGAGACTGGCACTACCACTGCCTGCACTGCACCTGTGCTGTGTATACATGTCATGGTGTAGTAGTGTGTGTGTTAGGAGACTGGCACTACCACTGCCTGCACTGCACCTGTGCTGTGTATACATGTCATGGTGTAGTAGTGTGTGTGAGGAGGAGACTGTCACTGCCTGCACTGTGCTTGTGCTGTGTATACATGTCATGGTGTAGGAGTGTGTGTTTGTGGAGACTGGCACTGCCACTGACTGCACTGTACCTGTACTGTGTATACCTGTCATGGTGTAGTAGTGTGTGTGTAATGAGGAAACTGGCACTGTCACTGCCTGCACTGTATCTGTGTATACATGTCATGGTGTAGTAGTGTGTTAGGAGGAGACTGGCACTGTCTGCACTGTACCTGTGCTGTGTATACATGTCATGGTGTAGTAGTGTGTGTGTGAGGAGATTGGCACTGCCACTGCCTGCACTGTACCTGTGCTGCGTATACATGTCATGGTGTAGTAGTGTGTGTGTGAGGAGGAGACTGGCACTGCCACTGCCTGTACTGTACCTGTGCTGTGTATACATGTCATGGTGTAGTAGTGTGTGTGTGAGTAGACTGGCACTGCCACTGCCCGCACTGTACCGCTGCTGTGTATACATGTCATGGTGTAGAAGTGTGTGTGTGAGGAGGAGACTGGCACTGCCACTCCCTGCACTGTACCTGTGCTGTATACATGTCATGGTGTAGTAGTGTGTGTGAGGAGGAGACTGTCACTGCCACTGCCTGCACTGTACCTGTGCTGTGTTTACATATCATGGTGTAGTGGTGTGTGTGAGGAGACTGGCACTGCAACTGCCTGCACTGTACCTGTGCTGTGTATACTTGTCATGGTGTAGTAGTGTGTGAGGAGACTGGTACTGCCACTGCCTGCACTGTACCTGTGCTGTGTATACATGTAATGGTGTAGAAGTGTGTGTGTGTGTTAGGAGACTGGCACTACCACTGCCTGCACTGCACCTGTGCTGTGTATACATGTCATGGTGTAGTAGTGTGTGTGAGGAGGAGACTGTCACTGTCACTGCCTGCACTGTACCTGTACTGTGTATACCTGTCATGGTGTAGTAGTGTGTGTGTAATGAGGAAACTGGCACTGTCACTGCCTGCACTGTATCTGTGTATACATGTCATGGTGTAGTAGTGTGTGTTAGGAGGAGACTGGCACTGCCTGCACTGTACCTGTGCTGTGTATACATGTCATGGTGTAGTAGTGTGTGTGTGAGGAGATTGGCACTGCCACTGCCTGCACTGTACCTGTGCTGCGTATACATGTCATGGTGTAGTAGTGTGTGTGTGAGGAGACTGGCACTGCCACTGCCTGCACTGTACCTGTGCTGTGTATACATGTCATGGTGTAGAAGTGTGTGTGTGAGGAGACTGGCACTGCCACTGCCTGTACTGTACCTGTGCTGTGTATACATGTCATGGTGTAGTAGTGTGTGTGTGTGTGTAAGGAGGAGATTGGCACTGCCACTGCCTGTACTGTACCTGTGCTGTGTATACATGTCATGGTGTAGTAGTGTGTGTGTGAAGAGGAGATTGGCACTGCGACTGCCTGCACTGTACCTGTGCTGTGTATACATGTCATGGTGTAGTAGTGTGTGAGGAGGAGACTGGTACTGCCACTGCCTGCACTGTACCTGTGCTGTGTATACATGTCATGGTGTAGAAGTGTGTGTGAGGAGGAGACTGGCACTGCCACTGCCTGCACTGTACTTGTGCTGTGTATACATGTCATGGTGTAGTAGTGTGTGTGTGAGGAGGAGACTGGCACTGTCACTGCCTGTACTGTACCTGTGCTGTGTATACATGTCATGGTGTAGTAGCGTGTGTGTGTGAGGAGGAGATTGGCACTGCCACTACGTGCACTGTACCTGTACTGTGTATACATGTCATGTAGTAGTGTGTGATAGGAGGAGACTGGCACTGCCTGCACTGTACCTGTGCTGTGTTTACCTGTCATGGTGTAGTAGTGTGTGTGTGTGTGAGGAGGAGACTGGCACTGCCTGCACTGTACCTGTGCTGTGTATACATGTCATGGAGTAGTAGTGTGTGTGATGAGGAGACTGGCACTGCCATTGCGTGCACTGTACCTGTGCTGTGTATACATGTCATGGTGTAGTAGTGTGTGAGGAGACTGGCACTGTCACTGCCTGCACTGTACCTGTGCTGTGTATACATGTCATGGTGTAGTAGTGTGTGTGTGTGTGAGGAGACTTGCACTGACACTTTCTGCACTGTACCTGTGCTGTGTATACATGTCATGATGTAGTAGTTTGTGTGTGAGGAGGAGACTGGCACTGCCACTGCCTGCACTATACCTGTGCTGTGTATACATGTCATGGTGTAGTTGTGTGTGTGTGTGAGGAGGAGACTGGCACTGCCACTGCCTGCACTATACCTGTGCTGTGTATACATGTCATGGTGTAGTAGTGTGTGTGTGTGAGGAGGAGACTGGCACTTCCACTGCCTGTACTGTACCTGTGCTGTGTATACATGTCATGGTGTAGTAGTGTGTGTTACATAGTTACATAGTTACATAGTAATTTAGGTTGAAAAAAGACTTGCGTCCATCCAGTTCAACCCTTTTCCTATTCCTGTTTACCATCGCTGACCCAAAAGAAGGCATCTGACTCCAAATGGCAATCAGATTTCTCCCTGGATCAACAAGCCCTAACTAAATATTAATCCCAATACTAACGTGCATAGCCCTCTATATTATGCTCTTTTAAATAAGTATCCAGGCCCCTTTTAAAAGCATCTAATGTATTTGATAGCACCACCTCCTCCGGAAGTGCATTCCATACCTTTATTGTCCTTACTGTAAAGAAACCCTTCCGCTGTTGTAGACTAAATCTCCTTTCCTCAAGTCTAAGCGGGTGGCCCCTTGTCCTGTGTACTGTTCTGTTAATGAACAGGTCTTTTGAAAGCCCTTTATACGGGCCTTGAACATATTTATATAGTGTTATCATATCCCCTCTAAGACGCCGTTTCTCTAGTGTGTACAAGTTTAACTTTTCTAGCCTCTCTTCATAACTAAAACTTTCCATTCCCCTTACTAGTTTTGTAGCCCTCCTCTGCACTCTCTCTAGTTCCATAATGTCCTTCTTCAGAAAGGGCGCCCAGAATTGAACAGCATATTCTAGGTGGGGTCTTACCATGGACCTGTAAAGAGGCATAATTATATCTTCCTCCCTTGAGTCAATACCCCTTTTAATACATGCCAATATCTTATTGGCCTTTGCAGCTGCCAGCTGGCACTGCATGCTACTGCAAAGTCTATTGTCTACCATTACTCCTAAATCCTTTTCATTAGTAGATTTCCCCAGAGAAACACCATTTAAACTATATGTTGCATTTTTATTATTATACCCAAAATGCATAACTTTACACTTGTCTATATTGAATCTCATTTGCCATTTGCCTGCCCAGTTACTCAATTTGTCCAAGTCCTCTTGTAATGAAGACACATCCAGTTCAGACTTTATTACCTTACTTAATTTTGTGTCATCGGCAAACACTGATACATGGCTTCCTATGCCCTCTGGGAGGTCATTAATAAACAAATTAAAAAGAAGAGGACCCAGGACAGATCCCTGAGGCACTCCACTTATCACGTTTATCCAACTGGAGAACTTGCCATTTACTACCACTCTTTGCATTCTATCTTTCAGCCAATTTCCAATCCACTCACAAACATTTTGCCCTAGTCCTATTTCATTCAATTTGTACAGTAACCTCTTGTGTGGAACCGTATCAAATGCCTTGGCAAAGTCTAAATAGATCACGTCAACCGCCTCTCCCTCATCTATATTATTACTTACTTTTTCATAAAATGCGATCAAGTTCGTTTGACAAGACCTATCTTTCACAAAGCCATGTTGGCTATTGCTAATGATATTCCTGTTCCAGCAGAATTCTTGAATATATTCCCTTAGCAACCTTTCAAACAGCTTCCCTACCACAGATGTCAAGCTTACGGGTCTGTAATTTCCTGGCTGGGACTTTGATCCCTTTTTAAATATGGGCACCACATCTGCTTTACGCCAATCCATGGGCACCATACCAGAAATAAAAGAATCCCTGAAAATCAGATATATCGGTCTGGCCAGGGTCTGGCCTAGCTCCCTAAGTACCCGTGGGTGTATACCATCTGGCCCCGGAGCCTTGTCTACCTTGACACCATTCAATTGTTTTAACACTTTTTCTTGTGTTAGCCAGTCCCATGCTTGCTGTGCCTGTTCTGTAAAAGTAGTTTGCAGATTCTTGTCCAATGCGTCTTCCTTGGTAAAAACAGAAGAAAAGAAATTATTTAAAATATCTGCCTTCTCTCTGTCACCTTTGACCATCTCACCCGTTTCAGCTAACAAGGACCCAACATTATCAGACTTTAATTTTTTGCCATTAATGTATTTAAAGAATTTTTTTGGGTTGCTTTTGCTCTCCTTAGCAATATTTTTTTCATTCTCCAGTCTAGCTAATTTAATAGCCTTTTTACAGGTTTTGTTGACATTTTTGTATTCTGCAAATGCCTCTGCTGATCCCTCAGCTTTGTAATGTTTAAATGCCGCTTTCTTGTTATTTATTTCATGAATTACTTTACTGGTTAGCCACATTGGTTTCAATTTGCTTCTTTTGTATTTGTTTCCAACAGGGATAAATTTATATGTGTATTTTTGCAATATTATTTTGAAGGCATTCCACTTACCTTCTGTGTTTTTTCCTGAAAATATTTTATCCCAGTCAACGAGACCAAGGGATGAATTAAACCTGCTAAAGTTGGCCTTTTTAAAATTCAGTGTTTTGGTGGAACTCATATCAACTTGTTTTTTTGAATTAATCTCAAACGATACCATGTTATGGTCACTATTCCCCAAGTGCTCCCTTACTTGGATGTTAGAGATAAGTTCTTCATGGTCAGTTATTACCAAATCCAGACATGCATTCCCTCTGGTTGAGGTCTGCACTAGTTGTGACAAAAAATTGTCATTCAACAAGTTCAGAAACTTGCTGCTTTTAGCAGAGTTAGCTATTCCATTTTTCCAGTCTATTTCTGGATAATTAAAATCCCCCATAATTATAGTTCTCCCTATTTGGGAAGCCTTTTCTATTTGCATTAATAGCTGTGTTTCTTCAAGGTCACCAATGTTTGGTGGTTTATAACAAATACCCACTAATATTTTCTGGGCAGTTTTATCCCCAGTGACTATTTCAACCCACAGGGATTCCACATGTTCACTACTGTCCTCACATATATCTTCCCGCAATTGAGGCAATAATGCTGGTTTGATATACAGACAGACCCCACCACCTCTTTTGCTTGACCTATCTTTTCTAAATAACATGTAGCCCTCTAAATTGATTGCCCAATCATGTGTGTCATCCCACCATGTTTCTGTTATGCCTATCAAGTCATAGTTTTCAATTTCAGCTACCAGCTCCAGTTCCCCTATTTTACCAGTTAAACTTCTGGCATTTGCAAGCATACAATTTATGCCACTGCTGTGTTCCATTTGTGATTTAATTTTGTTGTGGCTTATAGTCTTCTCCCTATCATCTGTACTAACCCCGCCCCCAGATCCTCCCACCTGGTTATTAACTACATGGCCTTCCCTTTCTATACTATCTATCCCAGTATTTATTGGCCCCTCCCCCCCCCTTCCTAGTTTAAAATCTCCTCCAACCGTCTGGTAATCCTCTCCCCAAGCACTTGAGACCCTCTTGCATTCAGGTGCAATCCATCCCTGCTATAGAGATTGTACCCCAAAGCAAAATCAGCCCAGTGCTCTAAAAACCCAAAGCCCTCCTTCTTACACCAAGACTTCAGCCATGCATTGAGCTCCCTAATCTCCCGCTGTCTCTCTGGCGTAGCGCATGGCACAGGTAGTATCTCTGAGAATACTACCTTGGAGGTCCTGTTCCTAATCTTACTGCCTAAATCCCTAAAATTACCTTTTAGGACTCTCCACCTTCCTCTAACTTTGTCATTGGTACCAATATGCACCAAGACAGCTGGATCCTCTCCAGCCCCTCCCAATAATCTGTCCACCCTGTCTGCAACATGCCGAACCCGGGCACCCGGGAGACAGCAAACCATTCGGTTGCTGCGATCAGAGCCACAGATTACCCTATCTGTTCTCCTAATAATAGAGTCCCCTACCACCACAACCTGCCTAGGCTTCACTTCCCTCTGGATCCCCTCTGTGCTAGAGGAGCTGTTCTCCCGGCTGTTAGGGAGAACAGTCTTCTCCAGCAATTCCACTTCTGGGTTTGCCTCCCCAACATCTTTACTTAAATGAGCAAATTTGTTTGGATGGAAAAACTCAGGACTGGCTGCCCTCTTCCTCTTCCCTCCCCCACTGCAACCACTTCTAACTGTCACCCAGCTATGTGCCTGGTTCCCTTCTAGCTGATCTCCTCCCTCTTTGCTAGGTGACCCAGCTAGACTCTGCTCCGTTAGCAAGAGACTCCTCTCAAGGTTGTCAATGTCTCTCAATGTTGCAATATGACTCTCTAGAGCTCCAATCTGAGCTTCTAGAAGGGCCACTTGCTCACATTTGCTACAGCGGTATGGACCCTGGAACTGCTGTTCCAAGCATGCATACATATGGCATGATGTGCACTGAGTGAGATCTCCAAACTTGCTCATCTTGTATGGTGCAAGTGTGAGTTCCTAAAAATGTAAGCAATTAATTTACCTGTGTTGCACTAACGCCTCTGTATCACCAACTGCTGTGTTTCACAAACTGTACACTTATTACAGAGCACTTAGGAAAGAGCACACTCTATTTGTGAGCAAGCTCTGTGAGTCCTGTACCTAGATTTATACAGGCCTACACAGGGGATTGTTCACAAACCCCACCCTTAATTAATTAATTACACACACTCCCAGAGAAAAACACAACCTTTTAAACTTTAACCCTTTAACCTTCTTACTGCAGGTTAGAATGTCAACACAAAAAACACTTTTTCCAATGCTGGGATGTCCAACTGTTCAATTCAAATTACTCCAGAACACACTTGAGCTTGTGAGCAAGATCTGTGAGTCCTGTACCTAGATTTATACAGGCCTACACAGGGGATTGTTCACAAACCCCACCCTTAATTAATTAATTACACACACTCCCAGAGAAAAACACAACCTTTTAAACTTTAACCCTTTAACCTTCTTACTGCAGGTTAGAATGTCAACACAAAAAACACTTTTTCCAATGCTGGGATGTCCAACTGTTCAATTCAAATTACTCCAGAACACACTTGAGCTTGTGAGCTGTGTGTGTGTGAGAGGAGACTGGCACTGCCACTGCCTGCACTGTACCTGTGCTGTGAATACATGTCATGGTGTAGTAGTGTGTGTGTGTGAGGAGACTGGCACTGCCTGCACTGTAGCTGTGCTGTGTATACAGGTCATGGTGTAGTAGTGTGTGTGAGGAGTAGACTGGCACTGCCACTGCCTGCACTGTACCTGTGCTGTGTATACATGTCATGGTGTAGTAGTGTGTGTGTGTGAGGATGAGACTAGCAGTGCCACTGCCTGCACTGTACCTGTGCTGTGTATACATGTCATGGTGTAGTAGTATGTGTTTGTGAGGATGAGACTAGCAGTGCCACTGCCTGCACTGTACCTGTGCTGTGTATACATGTCATGGTGTAGTAGTGTGTGTGTGTGAGGAAGAGACTGGCACTGCCACTGCCTGCACTGTACCTGTGCTGTGTATACATGTCATGATGTAGTAGTGTGTGTGTGAGGAGACTGGCACTGCCACTGTCTGCAATTTACCTGTGCTGTGTATACATGTCATGGTGTAGTAGTGTGTGTGGAGACTGGCACTGCCTGTACTGTACCTGTGCTGTGTATACATGTCATGGTGTAGTAGTGTGTGTGTGAGGAGACTGGCACTACCACTGCCTGCACTGTACCTGTGCTGTGTATACATGTCATGGTGTAGTAGTGTGTGTGTGAGGAGACTGGCACTACCACTGCCTGCACTGTACCTGTGCTGTGTATACATGTCATGGTGTAGTAGTGTGTGTGTGTGAGGAGGAGACCGGCACTGCCACTGCCTGTACTGTACCTGTGCTGTATACATGTCATGGTGTAGTAGTGTGTGTGTGAGGAGGAGACTGGCACTACCACTGCCTGCACTGTACCTGTGCTGTGTATACATGTCATGGTGTAGTAGTGTGTGAGGAGGAGACTGGCACTACCACTGCCTGCACTGTACCTGTGCTGTGTATATGTGTCATGGTGTAGAAGTGTGTGTATGAGGAGGAGACTGGCACTGCCACTGCCTGCACTGTACCTGTGCTGTATACATGTCATGGTGTAGTAGTGTGTGTGGAGGAGGAGGCTGGCACTGCTTGCCCTGTTCCCATACTGTGTATCTGTGCTGTGATATACTTGTCTGTGTGTGAGGCTGGCACTCTTTCCTCCCCACGCCCTCCCCCGGCCTGTCCTTGTCTCATACTGGGTGTTACTCATTTTCTGGGACGGTTCCATCAGGGAGGGGCAGACACAGAGATCACAGGACACTTATCCGTGCTGGAATAGCTGGGTGCTGCGGGGCACGAAAGAGGAGGAGAAGTGATGTGCTCGTACAGGAAGAGCAGAGCGATGCAGTGTGCACCAGCTGTGTCTGTGTGATCAGGAATAGCAGAGAGACACAGAGCTCTGTGTGTGTGTGAGGTTAGTACTGGGATATGGAGCAGACAGGATGCAGGGTGTGTGTTATCTGTACACAAGAGGCACACGTTTCACAGCTGAGCAGTGTGCTGACTTGTTGGGCTTAATGCTGTTTGGAACTACAGCGGGAGTTATACTTCTTAACCTTTTGAGTGCACTCAAAGGGTTAACAGCGGGTGTTCCAGCAGTTGAGTAGCCCTGATGTAGGGGGAGGGTACAAATAGCACTGGGTAAGATGGAGATGTATGTGTTTGAGAAGTAATGGAGTAGTAGAGGATTGTGTAGGATAGAGATGAGTTGTCATGTCTGGGTAGGGTGACCAGACATCACCTTTAACCTGGACGATATGAAGAATGCCTACTGCAGGGCTGCTTTAATATCAGTTTAATCCTGACATATGCCTATTTCCTATGTCACTGCTGTTAAAGGGGATGTCTGGTCAGTTTAGTGTAGGGACAGTGCAGGAATAACTGCTAAGTTATCTAGTGACAGATCTGTGTGTGCGCAATGCTGGATTTACATTGTCCACCACCAATAGGTTCGTCTTAACCTCTTAAAGCGGAACTACCACCCTACAAAATGTTCAGCTTAACTAAGTCCCCATCTGGCGACTAGCTGCTTAGTAGCGCTAGTCGCCAGAATAATTACCGTATTTTATAGATTTCTGCTCTCTTCTATGGCTGGCACTAGCACGGAACACTGACATCTTGCCATTGTGACGTCCTCGCGCCTGCGCTGTCAGTCCCAACCGGGTCTAGGAGGCTTTGCTAGGAGCTGGACGGCTACAAAAGGGACTGACAGCGCAGGCGCGAGGACGTCACAATGGCAAGATGTCCGCGCTCCGTGCTAGTGTCAGCCATAGAAGAGAGAATAAAACTATTAAATAAGGTCATTATTCTGGCGACTAGCGCTACTAAGCAGCTAGTCGCCAGATGGGGACTTAGTTAAGCTAAACATTTTGTCGGGTGGTAGTTCCGCTTTAACATTCGTCCATGCGGCCAGCAGTTAAGGACACAGAGTTTTGTTTTTGTTCATTTTTTTTTCTGCGATATCGACTTAGCGGCACGGTGACCCCTCAGTTGTATGACGTGATAGGACCATCATGGATCCTTAACGCAAGTTTACCCATGATGGTCCTGGCACGTCTTGGGTCTTTAATGGGTTAAATCCTCTTTACCCAAAAATATAAAGTTCCTTTTGTCTTCCCGAATTCGTTCTCACATTGGTTATATCGACAAAGAGAAAAGTGCAGCAACTTTGGGTCAGACATGAGCATAACTGGGTAAAGATAACTTCCGTTTTTGATTTAAAGGAAGTTTCGCACCTATAAATGAACTGGATTTATTCACATTTAAATTCCCCATAGTTATGTGAGTATTCTTCTAGTTGTTTTCTGAGTCCTAAAATCTAGGCTTAGATACACGATGTGGGGTCTCCCGTCCTTTCATGGGCATCCATTACCATCTCTATCTTGATAGATGTGACTAATCTGCATTGACTTTAAGGGGATAGTAATGTATCACAATAAAAGCAGCTCCAATTAACCCCTTCGCGTCCTGTGACGTACCCGGACCGTCACGCTGGTCCAGCAATTAAGGACCAGTGATGGTCCTGGTACGTCACGTACTTTTACCCACCGCGCTCCTGCAGGACTGAAATTGGACTGAAATTGATCACTCCAAGACCGGAGCGATCTCTTTCAATCCTCCTTTCGATGTGCCGCCCCACCTGATCAGTCACGTGGGACGGCACGTTGAACGCGTCTATCTGGTCCTTAAAGGACCAGACACCGCGAAATCGTCGGACTCTAAGGGGTTAATCTTCATAGTATTTGGTGCATGGAGAGTGTTATTTCAATACTGTCAGAGTTGTAGTACAATAGTAATTGAATGATAAAGTATCCACCTCCCGCCCCTTTTACTGATGTAACACTGCTCACTTTAGAGCAGCAAGACTGTCCGGATGGATCACAAAGAGGGACAATCTTCAGTGAGAATAAGGACAAACCTGATAAACCTGTCAAGGGGGCAGGGTTTTCCTTATGATCACAGTAAGAAGATTGTCCCTTGCTGTGACCTGTCGGTCGAGAGACCAGATTCCACATCTGAGGGGAGGTGGCTTACACTAGGTAAAAGGGGTGGGAGGAGGATACTTTATCATTCAATTACTCTTGTACTACAACTCTGACAGTACTGAAATAACACTCTCTATGGACCAAATACTATGTAGATTAATTGGAGCTGCTGTTTTGTGAAACATTACTATCCCTTTAAGTGAACTGGGATAAGGTAACAGCCTTTCTGAGCAGAAGAACAGTGGTTACTAATAATGCATTAACTGTATTATTTCTTCGCAAACAGTTGACCAAATAGTGTCTACACATGTGATAACATGCAAGCAGTGCACTGCATACTCCTCTGGCACGCCAAGGGTTAAAAATACAGGTTTAGGCTTAGATTTTTAGGGATCGGAAATAAAATAACTACATTTCACAGATGCTAGCTGCAAGAAAGTGAAAATGCTCTAACCCAATTTCTATTGTTAATTTCAGTGGGAGATCTTAACCTCACTGGCACTCGAAGGGTTAAACGAATGATCATTTGAGAATTCTTTTTATTTATTTCCCATAATGCACTGTGCTACCTGCAGAGCTGCCATTGTGCTGTGTGGCTCTGTGGTGAGCAAGAGGAAGGCAGAGAACACCACCAGATCAAATGGGGGGGAAACGCTGAGGTGAAGTTGGGAGGAAGGAAAAAGTGAGTGTGTGTTACGGAGGTATAATGTGTCCTTCATTACGTTTAAAGGGATAGTAATACTTAAAATGTAAAAACAAATATGTTGCAGGGTTTATCCCCCTGGGTAAAACAAGAGTACTCCCACTGCTGAAAGGTGTTTCATTCAAAAGTTATTGATTTTCAAATTTGAATATTTTAGGTGCAATATCACAGTGGCCTGAAATTGTACAGTGGTGCTGTTGCTACACGATCCTATGGACAGCTTTGGTCCTGGGACCATAAATCTCCATAGGATTGTGTAGCAACAGCGCCACTGTACAATTTCAGGCCACTGTGATATTGCGCTTAAAATATTCAACTTTGAAAATTAATAACTTTTGAATGAAACACCTTTCAGCGGTGGGAGTGCTCTTGTTTTACTCAAGAGGATAAACCCTACAACATATATTTTTTTTCATTTTAAGTATTACTATCCCTTTAAACCGTTTAAAGGAGAAGCAAAACATAATGTCGAAACCCTATGCAAGTCTGAGGAAAACCAGGGTTCGTCCACTGCAGCAGTTGTTTTATTGAAAAAGTTATAACTATTCAGACTGACAGGAAGTGAGTCAAAGCTTCACTACTTCCTGAAAGTTCAGTGACAGGAAGTGATACAGCGCTTATTATCACATTCTACTTTGCTGTCAGTGGCTCACTTCTCCCATAGTATGCAGCAGATTAAATACCTGAAATGTGGCCACTAGAGGGCAATAATAATGTAAAACAACCAAAGAAACAAACAGTTTAATGTGTAATAACTCTGGAAAGGTGCATATCTCAGTAATGGGAGAACCATTGATTTGCTCAGCAGGAGATCCCTACAGTTTATGATTGTTTTTCATTAAAAAAGTTTACTGTTCCTTTAAGAACCCGAGGGTTGTGCAAAGAATTTGTTTGCATAGCACACCACCCTGGTCCATAACCCTTTGAGTGCCAGAGGAGTGCGAAGCAATGGGCTGAATACCCCTCAGCCATTCAAAGGGTTAATGAGTTAACCACTTTGATGTTAGAAAGGTTTTTAGAACAGTGGGAATCGCATGGGAACATTCTTGTCTCAGGTTTCCGGAGGTCAACTAAGGACTGGGGGCGGAATTGTCTAAATGATGTGATTTGTGTCTTAAATTACGTGCGGTTTGTTGGTAGGTGACATTGGGAGGAGAGGAGGTGGAGTTTGTGCTTAAAATGGGCAGACAGTGGGTGGAGCTGGCAGTGAAGTGGGCAGAGTTACAAGAGAACCCACTAAGCCCTTTGAATCAGCCTCTGTCCCCAGGAGACCAATGAAAGGGGATCTATCACCCCTATACAACTTTGTGTAAATAGTTTTCTTATATAGCGAATATGCTTTAAAGTGTATGCTTTTTTTTTTTTTTTTTTTTAAACTGCTTGTTTGCAGAAATTAAAACAATAAATACAGCCCCGCACCTACTTCCGGGCAGGCTGCGGTTACCTGATCCTTGCCGCAGCCTGCCGCTCTGCCTTTCTCTATCCAGCCTCCTCCTATGACTGAGGCTGTCTTTCTCATTGGCTAGATATCGCTAGTAACCATTAAAGGTACAGTACGCCCGCAAGTGAAATAGGCTGAAATAACTTTATAGTAATATAGTCGATGAGGCTGAAAAAAGATATGTGTCCGTCAAGTCCAGCCCATTCCAAATCACTCCTGTTGATCCAGAGGAAGGCAAAGAAAAACAAAACAAAAAAAAACACTGAAGCCCCAAGTGGGTAAAACAAATTCCTTCCTGACTCCAGACGGCAGTCAGATATTTCCCTGGATCAACAACCTATCTGCTTTCAAGCCAGCTGTCCTAATTCTCAATATTGCTCTGTGCTAGATAGGTATCCATTACTTTTTTGAAAGCCGTTACAGTATCTACAAGCACAAAATTCCATAACTTTACTGTCCTTTGTGCTAAAAATCCCTGCCTTTGTTTTAGTTGAAAGTGCTTTTCCTCTAGTCTTAATGGATGACCTTTTGTTTTTTGCTCAGCTCTTTGAACAAATAACTAATTGGCTAGTTCTTTGTATTGACCTTGAATATATGTGTACATGGTAATCATATCACCCCTTAGGCAGAAAACAATCCTGCTTTATACAGTTTCCCTAAATGTGAACCCTGTGTGTAGCATATATTATACCATATTAATTCACTTGTTTCAAAAATGAGAATTTTGTCACATAGTTTGGCCATACCTCCCAAGAGTCCCTCTTTAGTCAGGACAGTCTGTCTTTGAGACCCAAATCCCTCTGTCTTTCTTTCCCACCCTGGTGTCCCTGTGTTTAGGAGATCAGACTGTGTGGTGTGTATATAAGTGTATCACCCTGGTGTCTCTGTGTTTAGGAGATCAGACTGTGTGGTGTGTATATAAGTGTATCACTCTGGTGTCCCTGTGTTTAGGAGATCAGACTGTGTGGTGTTTATATAAGTGTATCACCCTGGTGTCCCTGTGTTTAGGAGATCAGACTGTGTGGTGCGTATATAAGTGTATCACCCTGGTGTCCCTGTGTTTAGGAGATCAGACTGTGTGGTGTGTATATAAGTGTATCACCCTGGTGTCTCTGTGTTTAGGAGATCAGACTGTGTGGTGTGTGTATATAAGTGTATCACCCTGGTGTCCCTGTGTTTAGGAGATCAGATTGCTTGGTGTGTATATAAGTGTATTACCCTGGTGTCCCTGTGTTTAGGAGATTAGACTGTGTGGTGTGTATAGCAGTGTATCACCCTGGTGTCCCTGTGTTTAGGAGATCAGACTGTGTGGTGTGTATAGAAGTGTATCACTGTGGTGTCCCTGTGTTTAGGAGATCAGACTGTGTGGTGTGTATATAAGTGTATCACCCTGGTGTCCCTGTGTTTAGGAGATCAGACTGTGTGGTGCATATAGAAGTGTATCACCCTGGTGTTCCTGTGTTTAGGAGATCAGACTGTGTGGTGTGTATATAAGTGTATCACCCTGGTGTCCCTGTGTTTAGGAGATCAGACTGTGTGGTGTGTGTGTATATAAGTGTATCACCCTGGTGTCCCTGTGTTTAGAAAATCAGACTGTGTGGTGTGTATATAAGTGTATCACCCTGGTGTCCCTGTGTTTAGGAGATCAGACTGTGTGGTGCGTATAGACGTGTATCACCCTGGTGTTCCTGTGTTTAGGAGATCAGACTGTGTGGTGTGTATATAAGTGTATCACCCTGGTGTCCCTGTGTTTAGGAGATCAGATTGCTTGGTGAGTTAATCAATATGACTGAGCCTCTGATCAACACACTTGTGTTCTAGCAGGGAAATTCCTAAGTCCTGGCCTGTTAGTGTCCACTGAGGGCATGGGCTGAGAACCTCTGCTGTACAGGATACCATAGCAACAGCACCACTATCATTTCAGGTCATGGAGGTGTATTGCACCCAATAAATGCAAGTCTAAGGTGCAATAACTTTTGAATAAAACATCTTTCAGCAGTGAGACAGGTTTATCCCACTGAAATCAATGGACTTAACCTTCCGCCAGTACGTTTTCCTTCCAGCAGGAATCTGCTAAAGAAAAACATTGCTTGCTTTCTACAAAAATTCTTGACAAAGGCCACAGAGGTTGGCCGAAACGTTGGTCTAAATAAACTACAATTATTTTCTGCCAATGAAGCTTACTGTGAGTGCTTTTCTACTATGACGATTCGTATATATATATATATATATATATATATATATATATATATATATATATATATATATATATATATAGAGAGAGAGAGAGAAAAAAAAAGAATGCACTCACAGGACTTCTTATTAGTGATGAGCAATGGTAGTTTATTCCATCAACGTTTCGGCCCTGGGCAGGGCCGAAACGTTGATGGAATAAACTTTATGGTTTGAGAGATATTTACAAGCAAAGTTTCCCCTCCCGCCCCTTTTACCTAGTGTAAGCCATCTCTTCTCAGATGTGGAATCCAGTCCATAGACCAGACAGATAACAGCAGGGGACAATCTTCTTCCTATGAGAACAATGAAAGCCCTGCCCCCCTTGACAAGTTTTTCATGTTTTTCCTTTATCTTAATTGAAGATTGTCCCTCTCTGCAGTCTACCTGGACACTCCCTTCTGATCTGGCTGAACAGTGTTACATCAGTAAAAGGGGCGGGAGGGGGATACTTTGTCATTGAATTACTCTTGTACTACAACTCTGACAGAAGTGAAATAACACTCTCCAAAGTCCAATACGATGATGATTAATTAGAGCTTCTTTTATTATGAAACATTACTATCCCTTTAACAAGATCATATAATTATACAGTGTTTAATAGACAACATTTATTACATGTCGTCACTGTAAGTCATCTTCTCATCTTGTATCTTACTAAAAAGTTATTATTTTTTTTTATCCTTTAAGGAGATGTAATATCTAACTATATTTTATACAGAACACCATTCTGAGGCCAGAATTACCTCTCCCCTTATTTTCCTGATATTCCTTTCATTAGCAGCTTTCCCCCGTTTGAGCTTCAATCAAAGGGGGGAACTCCAATTAATCTTCATAGTGTTTGGACCATGGAGAGTGTTATTTCAATACTGTCAGGGTTGTAGTACAAGAGTAATTGAATGATAAAGTATCCCCTCCCGCCCCTTTTACCTAGTGTAACACTGCTCTCCTCAGATGTGGAATCTGGTCTATTGACCAGACAGCTTACAGTAAGGGACAATCTTCTTACTGTGATCATAAGGAAAACACTGCCCGCCTTGACAGGTTTTTCAGGTTTTTCCTTATGATCACTGAAGATTGTCCCTCTCTGTGATCCATCCGGCCGGTCTTGCTGCTCTGAGGTGAGCAGTGTTACATCCGTAAAAGGGGAGGGAGGGGGATACTTTATCATTCAATTACTCTTGTACTACAACTCTGACAGTACTGAAATAACACTCTCCATGGCCCAAATACTATGAAGATTAATTTGAGATGCTTTTATTGTGAAACATTACTATCCCTTTAACGTTCAATACAAACAGCAGAAATAACATTAAATAAAATGCTCTCTGAATAGGTCAGTTTACACATTTTAAAAGTTTAGGATTATATAATAGGAACGTAGCATAAAAATAATACATTTTTACACATTGTACACAGTACAATTCTGCTTTATTGCAGAGATAGTCAGTTGTTGTCTGCTTTGGGTTGATGGGAGTTGTAGGCCCCAAGAGATGAAGGGCCAACAATTGATTGTGGCTACTGTAAACATTCAGATAAGTCTTTTGTAAAGGGAAATGTGTGGCTTATCTCCGTCAATTGCCTGTATTATGTTTTATCGCTAATTACTAGATAACAAACGAAGGTCAACAGATTGGATGCAAAACGTGCCCCGTCTATCTGATAAGCAGATTTAAAACAAACGTTTTCACAAAAGGGTTTCATCTTCTTATTGTTAAGTAGAAGAATTGAACCCTTTGAGTGCTAGATGGGTATCACGCGCATTGTTTTACAACACGTTGGATTTCCCACTGTCGCTTCAAGTGTTAATAGGTTGATCAGGGGTGTCTGTAGCAAGTTTTCCAGGGGGGGCAAGACCATATTGTATATATGGAGGGGGTAATTGTAGGGGGGCAATATGACCCCCCCTTGCCCCCCCCCCTCCAGACACTCATAAGGTTGATAAGATTTAACACCACCTTGTAATATGGATAGTTATTATAACACTTCATTGTCCTTTTAACCCTTAGGATGCCCAAGAAGTTTCCAACAGATGCAGTTAGGGGCCACTCTAGCACACAGCAGATTAAAGGGATAGTATACTTAAGTATTACGAATCCCTATAGTAAAGTCCTACTAAAAATTAATGTATTGACCCCAGTGTCATCTCTCAGAACTTTATGGTTTGAGAGATAATCGCTCCTAAAGTTGCCCCCTCCCTCCCCCTTCCCTGAAGTCAGTGTTGTAGCTGACTGAAGGGAAATCCGGTCATAGATCATCAGGTGGCTCTGCAGCAGAGCTGTGATCGTGTTAATAAAAAAAAAAAAAACTTTCACTAAAACAGTCTTCTATGTGTGCTTGCAAACCAGGCACAAACCAAGCACACACAGAAGACCATTTCAGTGAAAGTTTTCTTTTTTAGTAATGCATTCACGGCTGTGCTGGAGAACCGCCTGAAAGTTGTACGACAGGCTTCCCTGCAGTCAGCTAGAACGCTGACTACGGGGAAGGGGGAGGGAGAGGGCAACTTTAGGAGTGATTATCTCTCAAACCATAAAGGTTTGATAGATGACACTGGGGGCGATACATTTCTTTTTAATAGGACTTTAATATAGGGATTAGTAATACTTAAGTATTACTATCCCTTTAAAAAAAAACCTAATTCTTTTAAAATTCTAAGAGAATATATATATTATCCCTTTGAGTGCCAGAAGGGTTTTGCAATGCATTGCGTACCCCTCCGGCACTCAAAGGGTTAAATGCTGCCTAATACCCTTACTCTCTCTAGAAGTACCAGGGACGTGCACAGACATTTTGGGGGGCAGGGGCTCAAATGAAAAAAAGGGCACTTCTCATAATTATTATTATTATTTTTTTTTTGTTAAAGGGATAGAAATACTTCGTTTTAACCTTATTTTATTTTGTAGGCATTAAAAAAACATGAAGAATGATATAAGTCTTATCTCTCAAACCTTTATGGTTTAAGAGATATTCACAAGCAAAGTGTCCCCCTCCCGCCCCTTTTACTGATGTAACACTGCTCAGCCAGATCAGAAGGGAGGTGCCCAGGTAGACTGCAGAGAGGGACAATCTTCAATTAAGATAAGGGAAAAAGCTGAAAAGCTTGTCAAGGGGGGCAGGGCTTTCATTGTTTTCATAGGAATAAGAGTGTCCCCTTCTGTTATCTGTCCAGTCTATGGACTGCATTCCACATTTGAGAAGAGATGGCTTACACTAGGTAAAAGGGACGGGAGGGGAAACTTTGCTTGTGAATATCTCTTAAACCATAAAGGTTTGAGAGATAAGACATATCATTCTTCATGTTTTTTTAATGCCTACAAAATAAAATAAAGTTAAAACGAAGTATTACTATCCCTTTAAAACGGCACGGGGGCAATTTGGACAAAAAGGGCGGGTGCTCAAGCTCCCCTTGGTGTCTATGTGTGCACGTGCCTGAGTAGTACCCCTGATTGGAAATTGAGATTGAGGTGTGACTTGTGAGTGGAAATTACCTTTATGTCTGATCAAAGAGTGAACTGATACTTTGTTGCATTGTGAATGTATCAATTCTGTCTCTCACTGCTCTGATAAACTGACACATTGTATCGGTATTGTGATTAACATGTTCCACGCTTCCATTGCAGAGGAAATCAGAGGCGATATTTTTCTTTCTAGCACAGTGATTCTCCATTATAGTCCTTCAGGACATACCAAAATGTAATTTTTTCAAGATATCCCCCCCCCCCGATCACAGGTAATCCATGATTCTGTAATTTTGATTGAGCTCCCTGTGCTTAATTAGAGTCTGGAGCTGAGAATCACTGGTCTAGCAATACTGCTATATATGTACAGTCACACCAGAGGGCCACAGAAGGGTGAAGGGTGTATTTTTCACACCTCTGTTTCTGCTTAGTTCTTCTGGGGTTTAAAACTGGGGACAATTAAATTCTTTTTAACATGGCTACAATATGGGGATTAGTAATATTTAAGTATTACTATCCCTTTAAGGCAGTGGTTCTCAACCTTTCCAGTGCCGCGACCCTTTGATAAAATTTACCAAGTTGTGGCGGCCCCTAACAGTAAAATTATTTTCATTGCTCCTTCATCACTGTAATTTTGCTACTGTTATGTATCGAAATATAAATATCTGATGGTTTTAGGTGACCCCTGGCAAATCGTCATTCGACCCCCGAAGGGGTCCCGACCCACAGGTTGAGAACCACTGCTTTAAGGCATACACTGTGTAGATACCTTTTGCAATGAAGTACACACGTCCTTCAGCTTAAGTACCACCCATGAGGAACAGCTCAGATACCCACCCACATGCACATTCTAGTTCAGGAGTAGGCAACATTGGTGGCTCTCCAAATAGTGCATGTTTTCAGGTTTCCTGTCATGGTTACAGGTGGATCAGCTGAAACGACTGAGTCCCAGATTGATCTACATGTGTTCAAGTAGAGAGATCCTCAAAACCTGCTCTGTTAGTGGCATTTGAGAACTAGTGTTGACCACACTTGTTCTTCACTGTGTTATTGGGGGTTAAAGGGATAGTAATACTCTGTTTTATCTTTATTTTATTTTGTAGGCATTAAAAAAACAAGAATAACGATATAAGTCTTATCTCTCAAACCTTTATGGTTTAAGAGATATTCACAAGCAAAGTTTCCCCTCCAGCCCCTTTTACCTAGTGTAAGCCATCTCTTCTCAGATGTAAATCTGGTTGTAAGACCAGACAGATAACAGCAGGGGACAATCTTCTTCCTATGAGAACAATGAAAGCCCTTCCCCCCTTAACAAGTTTTTCAGCTTTTTCCCTTATCTTAATTGAAGATTGTCCCTCTCTGCAGTCTATATGGGCACCTCCCTTCTGATCTGGCTGAACAGGGGGGATACTTTGCTTGTGAATATCTCTTAAACCATAAAGGTTTGAGAGATAAGACATATCGTTCTTCAAGTTTTTTTAATGCCTACAAAATAAAATAAAGATAAAACGAAGTATTACGATCCCTTTAAAGCTATGGACCCTTGTGGCTCTTTGAATTTGTAGACTAGGAAATGGAGAGAAGCACACAGCTCCTCTGGCTGAAGTACCACCCAAGAGGAACAGTTGATACAGACATACATATTCTGTTACGGGGGGCTGTCAAAATGTGGTCCTTCAAATGCTGGAGACAACTCCCAGCCTTAGGCTGGGGGAGAATGGTGGGATTTGTAGTGTCCAAGGTTTACCAAACCCTGTTCTGTTGTCTCACTGGGATCAGTTCTAGATTTCAAATGCATGGAGGCCGACATGACCGTTTCTGCAGAGTGCTTTGCAATGCATTGTGCACACCTCTGGTTAATATTAACATGTGCAGTAATCAGTTGTTGACTTCCTGTTCTGCTAGCAGCTGTCATGTCTGCTTCTATAGACGTCTAAATTAGAAAGAAGGGTTCGCCCCAGCCTAATAAATAATCCCTAAGAGGTATCTAAACCAAATGGTCAAGGTGCACTAGGGTGTAACAACATAAAACTGTAGATAAGGAGGAAAAATGGAGCCAAAAGGGTACACAAAATCACCCTAGCCACCCTTTAATACAGGCACACTTAAAGGGATTAGAAAAAAGAAGAAATAAAATTTATTAAATACAAAAAAGGCACACAAGTGGCAAATATAAAATATTAAAAAGCCCAGGGGCAGGCAAGACAAGCAGTATGCAGAAAACCATATCCAAATGATCAAAGAGAGGTTCAAATACGTCCGACTGCCCCACACCCAACGCGTGTCACGCTCAGGACAGCTTTGAAGACGGCTTCAAAGCCGTCCTGAGTAGGGTGACCACATTGCCATTCAGGGACACTGTGGTGACGAGAGTACTTCTCTCCAGCTCTAGGGCTGCTATGTAGAAGAGGTCAGTATACATCACTGGAGATCAGTGCACAAATTGCTCTTTATCTGGCGCACCACAGAGTTCTGAACACTAGAGGGAGAACGGTCCATTGACTGCTGTGACAGGAAGCGCTGTCTCTGCTGGACTACAAGATAATATACATCAGGCCCAAAGCCTTAGACTAGTATTACACTACAATAAAATTGCACTGCAGCTCCTGTTTCAAGTCAGGATCAATGCTCAGTTCTGTCTAGAAGCCATTTTCTTGTAGCCCAGCAGAGGCATCCATTTGTGTCACAGTAGGCAATTCTGCTTTTACTGTTTAGATTCTTTATTCAGGGACTTTGTTTTGTCCCTGATGGGGGCTGCCAGGGACATGGGGGACACACATAAATTTCGGGACTGTCCCTGGCAATCAGGGACATGTGGTCACCCTAGTCCTGAGAGGTGACATGCTTAACGAGTTGGGTTGTGGGGCAGTCGGATGTATTTGAGCCTCTTTTTGATCGTCATATGCTGACGATAAGTATTTGTACTGTTTTTGTATTTACTATGTCACTGTATGCTGCATTTATATTTGCATCATTTGACCAACTAGAATAATTTTGTTTGAGCCTAGAGTTGTCACTGTTTGTTCACATTTGCATATGGTTTTCTGCATACTGCTTGTCTTGCCTGCCCCTGGGCTTTGTAATATTTTATATTTGCCACTTGTGTGACTTTTTTGAATGTAATAAACTTTATTTCTCATTGCGCCTCTATACACGTGACATCCAAGACTGAAGATGCTATATGCTGGACAAAGGCACAAAATTCTTAGGGGCCATTTTCTGGTCGCAGTAATGTAAGTGGGTAGGGTGGTGTGGGGTTCGTTGTAGGCGTTACTAGTTGTTGTTCTTTAATTTTTAGCTCTTTGGTGTGTCTGGGCCTACATTTAATCATGTATTTAATGATTAATATGCCCGGGTGTTCATGAGTCTAATTATCATAATCTCGCTTTGATGAACACAGTGGCAGATTACAACAGGAAAGCCATACACATTAATGTGCACGTGTTTTATGAGTTACAATCTGCCCTCAAGCCTGTTAATGGGATTCTCTCACCTATATGTAATTTTATATACTGTAAACACTCCCTCTAACAAAGCACGCAGCTCCAGTAATACTTACCTGTCCATTGTAATTCTGAGTCACACCTGTTAAAGGGAAAGTATCGCGTAATATATATAATGTTATATTTTTAGGAGTTTTCCTGCTCAGTACAACAAAGGTACATTCAGTGTTGGAAGAGGATTCATTCATAAATTATTGCAGCTAAAATTTACATTGTTTTTTTTGGGTGAAGTACCTGGATGCCCGACATTTTATAATGTAGCAACAGTGTCATCCTAAATTGGCAGGTCATGGAAGTAACACATTCACACTCAACGTACATTCTCAAACATTCACACAGATACACACATACACACACATTCATAGAGCTACACACACTTATTTATACAAATATACATATACACGTTCATAAACACACAGACACACACATATGCACACACTCACACAGTGATACACACCAATCAGTCGTGAGCGCACACAGATTCATAGTCATACCTGGGAACTTTGCAAATGAGCTGACCCTGAGATCTTTGGAATATTAACCCTTAAAGCTTCCTATAATGTAGATTTTATGCAATACGTACCTGCTTGCTCTAACTCGGAGGTTCTCCAATCGGTCTGCAAGGAACCTTTAACAAGTTACAACTTAGAGATCTCACTGCCTAAACACAAACAAGACCAGCAGGACATTTCCTACTGCTTTTCTGGTACAAATTCATACCTGGGAAATCTCAGGGTCTGATCCTGAGACTCAGGGTTTTGGCCCAAATCTCAGGGTCTCAGGGTGAAGAGCCAAAATCTCAGGGTGAGAGAGTTCAGTGCTCCCTGTTATATATTCTGCTCCAGTTAAATACTTCATTAGTCTCTAAATTGGTACCACTTGTACCAGGAAGGCAGAGGGAGAAGTCCTGCTTGATTTGTGTATTCCTGCGGTGATTTCTGTAAGCTGTTGTGTATTAATGGCTCCCTGAATGCCGATTGGAGCGACTCTTGATTACAGCGATCAAGGATAGATCGCGGATGATCTGTATTATGGGAAATTTAAGGGTTAATATTTACACAATCTCAGGGTCATCTCATTTTGAAAGTTCCCAGGTATGCAAATGGTACCAGTTTGATACTAAAGAAACATTTAATGGTGGCAAATCTTGTAGTAGGTATCACAGGCCTCTCTCACCCTGAGAATTTGGCCCTTCACCCTGAGACCCTGATTTTGGGTCTAAACCCTGAGAGTTCCCTAGTTATGTTCATATAGAGACAAAAACACACACATACATATATTCATGCAGACACACACACCTACACTCACAATTCACTCAGTCATGAGTGCGCACACACACACACACACACACATAGTCATACAGACCCCCCCACACACACATAGTCAAACAGACCCCCCACACACACACATTCATACAGACCCCCCCACACACATAGTCATACAGACCCCCCCACACACATAGTCATACAGAGCCCCCCACACACACATAGTCAAACAGACCCCCCACACACACACATTCATACAGACCCCCCCACACACATAGTCATACAGAGCCCCCCACACACACATAGTCAAACAGACCCCCCACACACACACATTCATACAGACCCCCCCACACACATAGTCATACAGAACCCCCCACACACATAGTCATACAGACCCCCCACACACACATTTATACAAACCCCCCCAAACACACACACACATTCATACAGACCCCCCCCCGCACACACATTCATACAGACCCCCCCCCCCCACACGCACATTCATACAGACCACCCCCCAAACACACACACTGCCTCCCAGTCTCTGGAGCTCCCAGCACCTGCTTTGTGGAGGAAAAGTCTTATTGACACCTGTTCTGTGTGGGTGTGCGTGAGATGTTTGGGGGGGGGGACCTGTATATGGAGTGGTGTAAGTTTATATCCCTTCTATCATCCAAGGAGATTATTTCATTGTTTTAACCTCTGTAATACTACTGAATTAGCTTTTATTTGCGATATTTACTCCCTGCCCCCACAATAAACCAGTTGTACAATAGAGTTCCCGGGTCGTCTCCATAGAAATCCCTCATCCACAGCAAGTCTCAGTGGGGCTCTATGGGGAAATCTCGGCTCTGCAACCTGACCAGACTGCTGAGTTTTTATTTGCACTCAGCTCACTCCATCCCCTTCCTGAATACGGACTTCTATACAAGCATACAAAGCAGGGCTTATAACATAAAAGGGTAGTAATGCTTAATACTGACAAAACCATACACTGCAGGGTTTGTCGTTCCAGGTACAAAAAGGCCACTCCTATTATTGAGACTTGTGTTATTCAAAAGTTATTCCAGCGCAAACTTGCAATTTTGGGTGCAATACATCTATGACCTGAAATGATATGGTGGCGCTGTTGTTACAGCAGACTGTGGACAGCTCTGTTCAGTGACAATAACCCTCCATAGGATGTTGTAGCAACAGTGCCAGTGTAATATTTCAGGCCATGAAAGTATGAGCTGCATTAAGTTTTAAAAACCAGTCTTTGAGCCACAGGTTTCCCGCCTCCATCGGGGTGTCTCCAGTCTATCTGCTGGACAAAGTTAAGAAACCAATGATCACCGCTATTAATTAATATTAATATATGTTTATAATGTTTTACAATTCTCAGCCCATGATCCCTCTCAGGGAGCGCCAAAGACCCACGTTCCCAGGCATGGGCAGTGTGTATTATGGTGATGCTGGGCCTACGGTATGAGATTCAGACGTTTCTGTAAAGATGATAGCTTCTCAGGGGTGTCGGGATTTAAGGATGTCTCTTATTAAACACGTGTGAGTCAATCACATGAATGAGCCACAGATTAACTCACCTGTGCTTAACCCCTTGAAAACCAGAGTGCTCTGCAAGGTGTTGACCATCCCTCTGGTTCTCAGTGGCTTAACCTGGAAAATCCTGACCTGTTTCTGACAGATATTAGACACCCCTGGGGTAATAGTGCTATTTAAAGGGATAGAAATGTTTCATAATAAAAGCAGCTCTAATTAATCATCATAGTATTTGGACTTTGGAGCGTTTTATTTCAGTTCTGTCAGAGTTGTAGTTCAAGAGTAATTCAATGATAAAGTATCCCCCTCCTGCCCCTTTAACTGATGTAACACTGTTCAGCCAGATCAGAAGGGAGGTGCCCAGGTAGATTGCAGAGAGGGACAATCTTCAATTAAGATAAGGGAAAAACCTGAAAAACTTGTCAAGGGGGGCAGGGCTTTCATTGTTCTCATAGGAAGAAGATTGTCCCCTGCTGTTATCTGTCTGGTCTATGGACTGCATTCCACATCTGAGAAGAGATGGCTTACACTAGGTAAAAGGGGCGGGAGGGGAAACTTTGCTTGTGAATATCTCTCAAACCATAAAGGTTTGAGAGATAAGACTTATATCTTTCTTCATGTTTTTTTAATGCCTACAAAATAATGATAAAATGAAGTATTACTATCCCTTTAAGTTTTAGGTGTTAATGCTCCTTTCACATGGTACGACTCCACTAGTACTATAGCACAGTAGATAATGTGTTTTATCTTTTTAACATCTATCTTTTTTCTTTCCTTCTGCTCCCTCTCCCTCTCTCTCTTCCCCGCTCCCTCTCCTTTTCCCTCTCCCTCTCTCTCTTCCCTGCTCCCTCTCTTTTTCCCTCTCTCTCTTCCCCGCTCCCTCTCCTTTCCCTCTCCCTCTTCCCCGCTCCCTCTCTTTTCCCTGTCCCTCTCTCTCTTCCCCGCTCCCTCTCTTTTTCCCTCTCCCTCTCTCTCTTCCCCGCTCCCTCTCTTTTCCCTCTCCCTCTCTCTCTTCCCCGCTCCCTCTTTTTTCCCTGTCCCTCTCTCTCTTCCCCGCTCCCTCTCTTTTTCCCTCTCCCTCTCTCTCTTCCCCGCTCCCTCTCTTTTCCCTCTCCCTCTCTCTCTTCCCTGCTCCCTCTTTTTTCCCTGTCCCTCTCTCTCTTCCCCGCTCCCTCTCTTTTTCCCTCTTCCTCTCTCTTCCCTGCTCCCTCTCTTTTTCCTTCTCTCTTGCTCTCTTTCTCCCTCTCTTGCCCTCTCTCTGTCCCTCTCTTGCCCTCTCTCTCTCCCTCCCTCTCTTGCTCCCTCTCTTTGTCCCTCTCTCTCTCTCACTTTTGTCTCTCTGTATATCTCTCTCCCTCTCCATCTCTCTCTTCCCCGCTCCCTCTTTTTCCCTCTCCCTCTCTCTCTTCCCCGCTCCCTCTCTTTTCCCGCTCCCTCTCTCTCTTCCCCTCTCCCTCTCTTTTTCCCTCTCCCTCTTCCCCGCTCCCTCTCTTTTCCCTCTCCCTCTCTTTTCCCTCTCCCTCTCTCTCTTCCCCGCTCCCTCTCTTTTCCATCTCACTCTCTCTCTTCCCCGCTCCCTCTCTTTTCCCTCTTCCCCGTTCCCTCTCTTTTCCCGCTCCCTCTCTTTTCCCTCTCTCTCTTCCCCGCTCCCTCACTTTTTCCCTCTCCCTCTCTCTCTTCCCCGCTCCGTCTCTTTTTCCCTCTCCCTCTCTCTTGCTCTCTCTCTCCCTCTCTTGCCCTCTCTCTCTCTCTCACTTTTGTCTCTCTGTATCTCTCTCTCTCTCCCCCCCTCTCTCTCTATTTCATGCTCTTGTTGTTTTTCTCTTTCTGTATTTGTGTCTCTGACTTGTTTCCCTCTCTTGCACCCCTCTCCCCACCTTTCTTTCCCCCTGTCTCTTTCTGTCCATTCCCTCTGTGCCTCTTCCTTTCCCCTCTGTTGCAGTGTCCCACCATGCAGACTCCGGACAGCCCTGATGGGTGTCTTCTCCCCAGCCGAATTGACTGTGCTGACCTTGACATTGACCTTGATGATGTAGCCTCTGTTCGAAGTGATGACGAGAATGGTAAGAGCCTCCTTTCTAATGGGGATATAACATTTGAGAGTTAACCCTTTGAATGCATCAGGAGGATCTGAACATGTATAACTTAGAAAGATTTATATCACAGAGAGTGTGGCAGAAAAATGGAATAGCCTACCAACAGAAGTGGCAGATAAATGGAATAGCCTACCAGCAGAAGTGGTAAATAAGTAGAATAGCCTACCAGCAGAAGTGGTAGATAAGTGGAATGGACAACCAGCAGAAGTGGTAGAAAAGTGGAATAGCCTACCAGCAGAACTGGTAAATCAGTAGAATAGCATACCAGCAGAAGTGGTAGATAAGTGGAATATCCTACCAGCAGAAGTGGTAGATAAGCGGAATAGACTACCAACAGATGTGGTAGATAAGCGGAATAGCCTACCAGCAGAAGTGGCAAATAAGTAGAATAGCCTACCAGCAGAAGTGGTAGATAAGTGGAATGGACAACCAGCAGAAGTGGTAGAAAAGTGGAATAGCCTACCAGCAGAACTGGTAAATCAGTAGAATAGCATACCAGCAGAAGTGGTAGATAAGTGGAATATCCTACCAGCAGAAGTGGTAGATAAGCGGGATAGACTACCAACAGATGTGGTAGATAAGCGGAATAGACTACCAACAGAAGTGGTAGATACGTGGAATAGACTACCAACAGAAGTGGTAGATAAGTGGAATAGCCTTTCAGCAGAAGTGGTAGAGGTTAATACAGTGAGGGAAAGTAAGTATGCATCTGATAGGCATAAGGCTGTCCTGAACATAATACAAGACCAAGGACCAAATAAAGTTCCTTTTTTTTGAGTAGTTAAAATGGGCAAACGAGATGTATGAACAGTGTTAATGAGCTGGAGAATGTGCAGATGGAACATTTTACTAATTGTGCAAGAATTGATGATGGTAATTATTCCCAAACTCATAATCCAGGCAAAAACATCATCAATGAAACATCAGGTAATTAACAGCCCGATCACTCCCCAATCTCCATTTGCCACCCATTGAGGGGAAGTTTGCATTCTGTTGGATTTTGTAGACTGCAATTAATACAGAAGTAAAAAAAAAAAAAAAAAAAAAAAAAAAAAATATATATATATATATATATATATATATATATATATAAATAAATAAATGTGTATATATATATATATATATCTATATATATAAACCGCTGTCACATATCAAACTGTTTTTATTATTATTATTAACTGTAACGGATACCTAAGTCCAAAGATGGACTTAGGCCGTCATGTCGGGTTTTCTCTTTCCTGAGGGGGCTACAAGCAGGTAGCCTTGCCAGTCATTCTTCCCACGTTCCTTCCTAGGATGGGGGTCAGAAGGAGACTCTTGATACCATTGTCACGGTTTGTTAAGACTCTCAGACGCAATGTTAGGTAAAATCACAACTTTATTGAAAAGTTTAAGACAACCCCTGAGGGTATCATGCACATTCATACATATATCTTTATTGACAGGAAAAGTAGTAATAACAATAACGATACAGGCTCTACCGGCCTTGCCAATATACCGGGCAAGGCAGCCAGGAAGCTGGTACAGGAACGGACAGGCTCTACCGGCCTTGCCAATATACCGGGCAAGGCAGCCCGTGGACAGACAGTGATATACAGGCTCTACCGGCCCCGCCAATACTGGGTAAGGCAACCCAAGATGATAATGGCATAGGTTCTACCGACCTTACCAATATACCGGGCAGGGCAGCCTGGTAAGGAGTGAATGGCAACCACTAAAGCCTCAGTGACTATAAAGGTGGCAACAGCAGTCACTAGGATGACATAAGAGGCTAAGTCGACCAAAGTGGCAGGCCTAATAACTCCGAGGTACCACTTGTACCTGTGTACTGGAAGACAGTACTGCACAATGCGAAAGTGGACTAAAAGATGTTGGAGCGAACCATTACCTAGTACTGGGAAAAAGTCAACAAGGTGCAACTGCAGTCAGGAGCTAAGGAGCGAACCAATGTCCACACACAGGAAGCGTAGTAGTATCATGCAATAGCACCCGGATGGCTATGGAGTGAACCAGTGCCCTCTCACTGAGAACGCTAGATGAAACCTGTATGAACAGCTGGTTAGCTTATGGAGCGAACCAGTACCCTGTACGTGGAACGCTAATTGTAACTTGCATAGACAGCCGGATGGCTTATGGAGCGAACTGGTACCCAGTACGTGGAACGCTAATCGTAACTTTCATAGACAGCCAGATGGCTATAGAGCAAACCAGTACCCTGTACGTGGAACGCTAATAGTGACCTGCATAGACAGCCGGATGGCTTACAGAGCAAACCAGTACCCTGTACGTAGAATGCCAAATAGAACCTTCATAAACAGCCGGATGACTTATGGAGCGAACCAGTACCCTGTACGTGGAACGCTAATCGTAACCTGCATGACAGTCGGGTGGCCTATGGAGCGAACCAGTACCCTGTATGTGGAACGCTTAATCATGACTTGCGTAACAGCCGGATGGCTATGGAGCGAACCAGTACCCGGTACGTGGAACGCTAATCGTAACCTACATAACAACGGATGGCTATGGAGTGAACCAGTACCCGGTACGTGGAACGCTAATCGTAACCTACATAACAACCGGATGGCTATGGAGCGAACCAGTGCCCTGTACGTGGAACGCTAATCGTAACCTACATAACAACCGGATGGCTATGGAGTGAACCAGTACCCGGTACGTGGAACGCTAATCGTAACCTGCATAACAACCGGATGGCTATGGAGCGAACCAGTACCCTGTACGTGGAACTCTAGTTGTAACTTGCATAACAGCCGGATGGCTGTGGAGGGAACTAGTACCCGCGTACTGGATAACCGGCAGAGAGCAGAAATGTCGCCAAGGCGACTCAGGAATGACAGCGGCTACAGGGGAACTGGATAGGAACCGGCAGGTGAAGACAGGAACCAGCACTCAATCGGTCAACTGGATCAGGAGCGGCAGCGAAGACTGGCAGCAGGAAGCGGAGATCAGATGGCAACTCAAACCGGATCTGGAGCTGAAGCAGGAACTACTGGACAGGTAACTACAGGAACCAGACGATTCTGATAGCAGGAACACAGCAAAGGGCCCAGGAAGCTCAGGAACGTGCCAGGGATGTGAGCAGCATAGAGACACCACGAAAGGGCAACCAAAGGTCGTCTTCTTCTTGCTGATAGATTTTATCCATCAGCGGTGATTTTTGGATACCGAGGCTTGTGCCTCACTACTCCATATTCTTGGGTTGGGTTTTAAGTTGCAGGTTTGGATTCTTCTTGGTCTGTGTTTACTTGTCACAGTTGGGTTGGTTTCACAGGGTCTTCGCTGTGATGGGCCGCGGGTAGCGGTCGAAGGGGTTTGCAGTGGTGGCAGTGAGTTTTCTGATCAGAGGGTTCGGGTTCTGATCCAGTCCTTGGCAGAAGTTCTTACTCAGCTTCTCTAGGTGTTCATCCAACATCTCGATGCCCAGCTCCCTGTGAAGGTCAGCTGTCCTTACGAATCTTGGAGCTCCGGACGATATCCGCAGGGCCTTGTTCTGGACTCTCTGAAGACTCTTCCGGTGTCGCTCATGGCAAGTGATCCATGCTGGGGAGGCATACGTCAGGGTAGGGGCAACCAAAGGGTGCCTAGGCTCAGTCTAAATAGACAATGCAGGGCGTGCTAACAGCAGACAGGCAACGGAGAGCCCCCTATAGGTAACTGACACAAAAGGAGAGCAATCACGGGCACCGTGATAACTATCCAGTGACAGAGACACAGGACGCAGTTCAGGTTCCAAAGTAACACACTTTATTTCACAAAACTTCAGCTCTTTTATACATGGTAAATCACATCAAGACAGTATACTAAAGAAAAGATACAAAAGGCAATGACAAAGAGTGCATACATAACACAAAGGGCCAGACATGATCACATTATCTCGACAAAGAGACTGATGAAGGGTGAACACTGGCACAAAAGGCTGAGGGGCTCGAATACACATTTCAAACAAAGGGTCAGGGGTGGGAAGCATCTTTGAATATTCAGCTTCAACACCTGGCCAATCAGGAGTCCAGAATCAGATGGCCAATCCTGGCCAAGATCATCATGGCCGTCTCAGACAATCAGAACCTCTGGGTGGGCAGCTAACTGACCAATCCCTGGGCCGCCTACTTTCCCCCATGTTAACTCTATGGGGGACCTTTAAACTCGTCATCCAGGGCTTTGGCCAATCAGGAAGCTGCCCACTTTCCAACCAGCACAATGTTCGACATGATGTCGGGTCTTTACAGTAACCAGATAGGGAGACACAGGTGCTTGAATTTATGGCGGCTGTATTACTTTTGCCGGCTCTCGCTGGCCCAGTGAATTCAGTCTTTTCTGAGAGAGGGCGGCGTGTGTAGACAATAGCAAAGTTTCCCAGTAACAGCCTATGGCCCGTTACATTAACTTTTTGAGTGCCAGAGAGGTATCAAACGCATTGCAACACATTGGATTCCTCTCTGGCACTCAAAGTTAAATTGTCGGCAACTGTGCCATTTGGTGTCTAAGCAGATTTTCAAATGCATTTTACTAAAGAGGTGAGCCTCGGGCTATAGTTCTCCATAGACTGTGACAGAAACAGCTCATACCCTTTTTTATGAAACAAAGGTTCAACAAAATATTTGTTTTTATAATAAAACTTTACCAAACCTTTAATAATTCAGTTTGCCTGAAAGCTATACAACAGAGTATAAGCACTGAATGAATGAATATGTTTATTTATATAGCGCCACAAGTGTACGCAGCGCTTTACAATTTAAGGGTTTAAACAATACAGGGTTACAGGTGCTTTGTAGAGTGAAACATTGGGTGCGAGGTCCCTGCCCGAAAGCTTACAGTCTAAAGCATTGTGGGTAATTCTGCAGAACCTAACTCTGATTGCAAGATCTTTAGGGCAGTCAGCATGGAAAAGACTTTGCATGGGTTCTGTGTTTTTGTGGCCATAAAGAAATGGGCTTTTAAGGTGTAAACATAAATACTGTATAAATGTGTATATATATAACACGTAAGAGGAATTATGTCTGTGTCAGGTGAGTGTATTGTATGTTTAAAGAGATAACAATGTCTATATTAAAGTTTATCACTGAGTCTCCTATATGGTTTTTATAACATATATATTGCTATGTTTAATAACTTACATGTTTGTAATTCAAAAGATATTAAAGGAGCAGTAAACTTTTTTTATGAAAAATATATATTGTAGGAATTTTCCTATTGATTGAGATAATGGTACTCCCACTGCCGAGAGATTTATATTTCCAGAGTTATTACAGTTTAAACCCATGTTTTTTTACATTAGCAGTGCCCCCTATTGGTCAAATTCTAATTAGATTTCCTGTTAGATTCTATTGGAGAGAAAAGTCAGAGACATACAGTTCTCTGTAGAATGGGATAGAAACTGCTGAGTGACTTCCTGTCAGTTAGAACTATCAGGAAGTAAACACAGTAAATTCACTTCCTGTCAGTTAGAACCATCAGGAAGTAAACACAGTAAATTCACTTCCTGTCAGTTAGAACTATCAGGAAGTAAACACAGTAAATTCACTTCCTGATTATTTGAACTGATATAAATTTTGAATAAAACATCGGACAGCGATGGGAGTGACCTTGTTTTATTCAGCAGGAAAATATCTATAAAATATGTGTTTTCATAAATAAAAGTTTACTGCTCCTTTAAAAGCTGAAAGGATCCCTCTCGCACCCCTCCTGGCCATGTCACGCTTCCTCTCTGTCAGGTCCGGATGGATGCAGCAAGAGACAATCTTCAGTAAGCAATAGTTTTCCTTATGCTTACGGAATGAAGTTTGTCCCTCACTGTATCCGTCCGGTCCCATGACCGGATTACAGCTCTAAGGGAAGTCATCCAGAAGGGGAGGAAGGGGGGATCCTTTCAGCTTTAATATCTTATGAAATACAGACATGTAAGTTTTTATGTTATAAACTCGGAGATAAACTTTAATATAGACATTACGTCAATTACTATGTTACTATTATTATAATGTTTTACTAGGTTTACTAGAAGACTTGGTTAAAAGGACAGGGATATTCTGTATCATGCTGTGTCAGGTTTTCAAGCATGAGGGGTCACATCAAATAGGTCAAGAAGCTGTCCTATGCAGCATTGATGCACTGGTTGGAGTCAGATTTTAAATACCCGTTGACCCCCCCCCCCCCCGTTGCACACAATGAAGCCGCAGATTAATCAGCAGGTCTGCTGATAGGGAACAGTGCATTACATGTATTTCATACTTGTTAGGTGTGAAAACATTTGCATGCACATACATCAGCAGTTCTCAACCTTTCTAGTGCCGCGACCCTTTGATAAAATTTTCCAAGTTGTGGCGACCCCTAACAGTATTCAATAACATGGACTATAAAACATCCCGGTCTCCCGGAAGGGACGGTGCAGGCACGCAAACTGCACTAACCTGGCCATCAGTATCGGAACAGTAAGGATTTCTTTATAAAGGAAAAAATTTGTACAATTACAAGTTTTACAGATTAGAATAGACAAAAAAAAAGCAATTTTCTGGTGGTTTTAGGCGACCCCTGGCAAATCGTCATTTGACTCCCGAACGGGTCGGGACCCACAGGTTGAGAACCGCTGACATGCATGATTTGTATGTGGTTTGATTTGGTGTGTTTCTGGTTTATATAAGCAGCGGTGGACAAAAATATCAAAAATTCTGTAACCAGACTGAATATTTACAAGACAGCTAGGAGTTTTCGGAGCCAGGTGAGAGTTTTTTGTACCAGGGGTGGAAAGATTCGCAGAGGATCCAGGATCCTAAATGTTCTCCTCTTGCTACTATGTTTTTTTAGGACAGTCCAATATGCATCTGTTACATGTACCTTTTCCCTGTCTCCTAAAGCTCCTAACTGGCTCCTACTTTTTTTTTGCCTGGCTCCAAAAGTACTATTTTTGTCCATCCCTGTGGTATAAATATATGTAATGTGAAATATCTCCAACATTTAGGAGTCAAGTAAACCTTCAGAAACCTGGATTTCTCCACTGTTGTCTATTAAGAAAGGAAAAAAATGGCAAATGATCAGAGCTGTGTGACATTCTACATGCAGAACATGAAATGATGTGCCCCCACACCCTTCCTGTTTTAGTCATCAAAAGTTTGGCTTGTTCTCCCAATGTGACTATTATTGTCCCCACACCTAACTGACCTACTACACTGTTACATCCTGCTGTAAAGACGTATTAAAGGGATAGTAATACTTTATTATTACTATCCCCCATATTGTACATATTGTAAAATAATTTAATAGCCCCCAGGTTCATCTCTCAGACCTTTATGGTTAGAGAGATAACCGAAGGCAAAGTTCCTCCCTCCCTCCCCCTTCACTGAAGTCAGTGTTGTGCTGACTGCAGGGATATCTGGTCTGACTTTAATCAGGAGGCTCTGCAGCAGAACCGAGATCCCGTTAGTGACAAAGAATTATTTCACTGAAATGGTTTTCTCCGTGTGCTTGCAAACCAAGCACAAACCAAACACATGTAGAAGACCGTTTCAGTGAAATAATTCTTTGTCACTAACGAGATCGCAGCTCAGCTGCAGAGCCGCCTGATGAAAGTCAGACCGGATATCCCTGCAGTCAGTACAACGCTGACTTCAGGGAAGGGGGAGGGAGGGGGGAACTTTGCCTTCGGTTATCTCTCAAACCATAAAGGTTTCAGAGATGAACCTGGGGGCTATTAATTTATTTTACAATATGGGGGATAGTAATAATAAAGTATTACTATCCCTTTAAGGCTGAAATACTAGGGGGGAGATTCACTAAGCGGTAATAAAGAGGTGATAAAATGGAGATAACTTCTCCAGTGATATCACTTCTCCAGTTCCTGTGTTATTGTATAGAGCCTATGCACTAAGATTTCTTCAACTTTGGAAATCTTAGTGCATAGGCTCCATATAATAACATAGGAACTGGAGAAGTGATAAAATGGAAAAGTTATCTCCACCTTATCACCTCTTTATCACCGCTTAGTGAATCTCCTCCAAGTTGTTCTTATGAACATTGATTGAAATAGGGCCTTTATCTAATGTCTAGATAATAGTGTTTATCCAAGTCTTCCATTCCGCTATATTTAACACCTTACTTTGGTGGACTTCAAAAGTTGTGCCCCCTTTCTGGCCGCCTCCCTCTGATTTTCAGATTGGGTCGTGCGAGTCGACTGATGCAGCGAGGGACACACTTCAGTAAGTAAGTGTAAGGGAAATCTTACCCCCCCTTGATGAAGGACGGCAGGATTTCCTTTTGCTTACTTAAAGCGATAGTAAGACTTAAGTATTACTAATCCCTATAGTAAAGTCCTACAAAAAAAAAAAACGTATTGCCCCCAGTGTCATCTCTCAAACCTTTATGGTTTGAGAGATAATCGCTCCTAAAGTTGTCCTCTCCCTCCCCCTTCCCCGTAGTCAGCATTGTAGCTGACTGAAGGGAAATCCGGTCATAGATCATTAGGCGGTTCTGCAGCAGAGCCGCGATCATGTTAATTAAAAAAAAAATCTTTCACTAAAACAGTCTTCTATGTGTGCTTGCAAACCAGTCGCAAACCAGGCACAAACCAAGCACACGTAGAAGACCATTTCAGTGAAAGATTTCTTTTTTAGTAACGATCACGGCTTTGCTGGAGAGCCGTCTGAAAGTCGTACGACAGGCTTCCCTGCAGTCAGCTAGAACGCTGACTATGGGGAAGGGGGAGGGAGAGGGCAACTTTAGGAGCGATCATCTCTCAAACCATAAAGGTTTGAGAGATGACACTGGGGGCATTATGTTTTTTTTTAGTAGGACTTTACTATAGGGATTAGTAATACTTAAATATTACTATCCCTTTAAGTTTGTAGAAAGAAGTATCAGAGATTCTCAACTAGGCTCACGAGCTAGCAAATACATGCAAGAAGCTCACTGGTACTGTGTCCTCGCGCCCAGGGTGCAATCTCTTTTAGCTCATCAGTGCCATACACAGAGAGGAAATCTTCTGAAGCAACTCATACTGGTCCTGCCAAATGACAGTCCAGCCACAAAATGCCAGACAAGTCCTCTCTGAACAAGGGAAACTGCTAACCCCAGACGTACATTCAGTCCATCTTGGGCCTCGTCGGTGAGGTGCAGCTGATCCCTCTAGGCACTGTGAGCAAGGGGTCCATATCTGGATTCCCCTCATTACTCTTAGGGTGACCAACCCCAAGAGCAATTTTCATATGTAGAAAGAAAAGTCTGAGATGCTCAACTAGGCTCATGAGCTAGCAAATACATGCAAGAAGCTCACTGGGACTGTGTCCTCACGCCCAGGGTGCAATCTCTCTTATCTCACCAGTGCCATACACAGATAGGAAATCTTCTGAAGCATATCATACAGGTCCTACCAAATGACAGTCCAGCCACGAAAAGTCCTCTCTGAGCAAGGGAAACAGCTAACCCCAGACGTACGTTTCTGCCTTCTGAAGTTTGTGCCTTGCTGCAGCCGTCCTGACCAGCCCGCGTCTTCTGGTGACATGCCGGAAACGGGCGGGAGGGGGATCTTTATCGCTTCATAACTATTGAACTACAAAGAATTAAGGTCTTAAATATAGCTGAATCTCTTCATTTTAATATAAAGAAGACTCGGCGCAAGACTTTTATCTAGACATTACTGCCCCTTTAACCCTCGAATGCTGACAATATCTGTAATGCATTGCTTTGCAATGTGTTGGAGACCTCTTTCGCTGTTAAAATGCTAGAATCTTCAGTTAAATCACAGGTAATGTTTATGTATCCCCTTTCATATATTAGCAAATTGTGTTAACCCTTCGAATGCCAGAGAGGTATCCAACGCATGGCACACAGAGGGTTAATGTTCCTTTTTTTTTTTTAACAGGGGCATATAGTCGTTGGACCTTCAGCCGTTGAAAGCTACAACTCCAGGAATCCCCAACCAGGAATGATGGAAGTTGTTCTCTTCAACAGCTGCAGGTCGGAATGCCGACTACCGCAGCTTTAATCTGATCTGAATAGCGAATGTGGCTTTTATTGCTTTATTTATGGGAAGCAAGTGACCCCTCTTGCAACTGAGCATTAGGTCTCCAATGTCCAGTTGTTTACAGGCCTCTTATCCTGTGTGGATTTTCAGAAAGGTCATGCCGGGTCAGCGACCCTGTAACTTTTTTGTCAGTGACCCGATACCTTTTATCAGTGCCTCAATGACTCTGAACATATTTTTGGCCACTTTGTACACCATGAATAAAGTGACCTGGTACCTTTCTGTTTAGAAAATTGCCCCAGTTCTTACCCCCCCTCCCACCTGTGGCATTTTCAATTAACTGCCTCTTCTGAAAACGCTGCACCATCTGCCCCCAGTAAAGGACCACACAAGAGCTTGGGGGGGCATGCAAAATTGCCTGCAACTTTAGGTCAGGCAGTGAGATTTTTATACATAAGGCCGTGTGGGTTGTGCAATGCACTGCAGAGCGGTTGCACACTCATTTGGTCCTCAAGGCGGCCATAAATTAAAATTTTTGAAAATGTTGAAAAATAAATATTGCAGTTTTATTTGCCATGGTGGTAGCTTCATCTTCTAAAAGTTATTACAATTGAAACTGTTTTAGTTTATGTTAAAGGAACACTAATACTTAAAGTGAAATTTGGTTATGGAATATTGTAGATTTTTCTGTTCAAACAGCATTACGTTAAAGCGGAACTACCACCTGAGCTAAAGCCGCCCTGCCATACTTAGGCAGGGGGTGACTAGCTTAATAATCCTTATTTTACCTGTCAAAAGTGCCCAGGAGTAAAGTTATCGCTGATCTTCGGAGACCGGAAGCCAGACATCAACGCAGACATCTTGTCTACGCGCCTGCGCTTTCAGTCCCCGTCATCCTTCACAAGCCTTGCACTGACCTGAACGGCTCCGGAAGAGACTGACGGCACAGGCACGAAAGCTGTACTAACCTGGCCAGTCTCGGACGATCATCAATAACTTTACTCCTGGGCACTTTTGACAGGTAAAATAAGGATTATTAAGCTAGTCGCCACCTGCCTGAGTATGGCAGGGCGACTTTAGTTCAGGTGGTAGTTCCGCTTTAATTCTGCTAGTGTTGTTCACAATGAGAGATAAGCGCTAAGGCATTTAATTTGAGATTAGTACCACTCTCTATTGTAATGGCAGTCACGGAGCCCGGAGAAAGAAAGGAATGGCTGCCCCCCACAGAGCAAATGTAAAACTGCATTTTAGGCCTCAGAAAACAGAGATCGTTTTTACAGATGGTAGCGTGAAGTGTGGTGTATTTGTCTATATAATCCCAGATCTTTTTGAGGTGTTAGTATTCTGTTAAACAACAGCAACAGTGCCACCTTGTGTCCAGACAGTTCTTCTGCTCGATTGTAGGAGGGAAATGAGCCTCTGGCTACTGTTCTCCATAGAATGTTATACTAACCGCTTCATCAATTTGTGACAGTTTGAACTGTTATAACTTTTAAATAAAGCATCTCCCAGCCATGTGAGCACCCTTGTTTTATTCAACAGGAGAAGTTCTATGATACATATTTTTTTTTTCATAACGCGATGCATAGGAGACCTTAAAAGGGAAATATCGCCCGTATACAAGTTTACCTCATTGTCATCCTCATATAGCGATAAGCTTTAATCGATGTTGTTGTTTTTTGTTATAAAATGCATGCTCTTGCAAAATGTAAATTATTAAAAAACGAGCCGTGGCCTTACTTCCGGACAGACCGTCGTTACAGCTCTGCCCCGCAGCCTGTCAATCTCCTGCTGTTCCTCCCCAGGTATTCTCGCGTTCCAACCAGCTTACATGGAGCAATCATCCGTCATCGGATGCGGCTGGAACGTGACAATACCTGGGGAGGGACAGACGAAGATTGATAGGCCGCGGTGCAGAGCGGTAACCGCAGTCTGGAAGTAAAGACCCGGCTCATTTTTTAATAATGTAAATTTCACAAGCGCATCCTTTTTATAACAAAAAAACAAAACAAAAAAACCCAAAACAATTAAAGCTTATCGCTATATAAGGGTGACAATGAGGTAAACTTGTATAGGGGACATAGTTCCCCTTTAAGAGGTTAAAAGCCCTATTACATCAGCGCGACAAATAGAGTTTCCTGTTGATTTCAATTGTTTTTTTTAACTCACTGAATTCTATGGTGTTCTCCAACTCATTGCAACCCTTTGAGTACCAGAGAGGTATCCAACAGATTGCGTATCTGTTGTATACCTCTGGCCCACAAAGGGTTAAGTAAATGTGGGTTTGGGGACATTTTATTTGTCCCCTGTGTTACAGGTGAGGTGTCTGTAGAGCTGCCAGTCTTTGTCTGTGTGTGTAATTCTGTAAACGCTCTCTGTGAATCCGTGTAACTTCTCTCTTATTCACCAGGTGCTCCACACAACCATTTCCTCACTGTTTATGGCCTGAAACCTCTCAAGCATCAAGGGTCAGTTTTCCTAAAAGGCGTCCCAGTGACCGCTCGGGTAGCCGAATCTGAGCGCTGTACGACCAGCTCCAAGGTGATGGTTTGGGGGGTCTGAAAGTTTAATAGAGAAAATTTTATACAGAGAGATTAGTCTGTCCTACAACAGATAGTATGATCTGTCACAATAAGGTGAGATTTACTAAAAGGCAAATTGGGACATGCACTAAGGTGTGATAAAGAGGAGATAATGTCACCAGTGAGATAAACTCTCCAGTTCCTATGTTATTCTATGGGAGAGATTTAGTTATAGACTACAGGGGAGATGTACTAAGGTGTGATAAAGAGGAGATAACTTCTCCAGTTCCTATGTTATTCTATGGGAGAGATTTAGATATAGACTACAGGGGAGATGTACTAAGGTGTGATAAAGAAGAGATAACTTCCCCAGTGAGATAAACTATCCAGTTCCTATGTTATTCTATGGGAGATCTTTAGTTATAGAATACAGGGGAGATGTACTAAGGTGTGATAAAGAGGAGATAACTTCTCCAGTGAGATAAACTCTCCAGTTCCCTATGTTATTCTATGGGAGAGATTTAGTTATAGACTACAGGGGAGATGTACTAAGGTGTGATAAAGAGGAGATAACTTCTCCAGTGAGATAAACTCTCCAGTTCCTATGTTATTCTATGGGAGAGATTTAGTTATAGACTACAGGGGAGATGTACTAAGGTGTGATAAAGAGGAGATAACTTCTCCAGTGAGAGAAACTATCCTTTCCTATGTTATTCTATGGGAGAGATTTAGTTATAGACTACAGGGAGATGTACTAAGGTGTGATAAAGAGGAGATAACTTCTCCAGTGAGAGAAACTCTCCAGTTCCTATGTTATTCTATGGGAGAGGTTTAGTTATAGACTACAGGGGGAGATGTACTAAGCTGTGATAAAGAGGAGATAACTGATCCAGTGAGATAAACTCTCCAGTTCCTATGTTATTCTATGGGAGATATTTAGTTATAGACTACAGGAGAGATGTACTAAGGCGTGATAAAGACGAGATAACTTCTCCAGTGAGATAAACTCTCCAGTTCCCTATGTTATTCTATGGGAGAGATTTAGTTATAGACTACAGGGGAGATGTACTAAGGTGTGATAAAGAGGAGATAACTTCTCCAGTGAGATAAACTCTCCAGTTCCTATGTTATTCTATGGGAGAGCTTTAGTTATAGACTACAGGGGAGATGTACTAAGGTGTGATCAATAGGAGATAACTTCTCCAGTGAGATAAACTATCCTTTCCTATGTTATTCTATGGGAGAGATTTAGTTATAGACTACAGGGAGATGTACTAAGGTGTGATAAAGAGGAGATAACTTCTCCAGTGAGATAAACTCTCCAGTTCCTATGTTATTCTATGGGAGAGCTTTAGTTATAGACTACAGGGGGAGATGTACTAAGGCGTGATAAAGAGGAGATAACTTCTCCAGTGAGATAAACTCTCCAGTTCCTATGTTATTCTATTGGAGATATTTAGTTATAGACTACAGGAGAGATGTACTAAGGTGTGATAAAGAGGAGATAACTTTTCCAGTGTGATAAACTCTCCAGTTCCTATGTTATTCTATGGGAGATCTTTAGTTATAGACTACAGGGGAGATGTACTAAGGTGTGATAAAGAGGAAATAACTTCTCCAATGAGATAAACTCTCCAGTCCCTATGTTATCCTATGGGAGATCTTTAGTTATAGACGACAGGGGAGATGTACTAAGGTGTGATAAAGAGGAGATAACTTCTCCAGTGAGATAAACTCTCCAGTCCCTATGTTATTCTGTGGGAGATCTTTAGTTATAGACTACAGGGGAGATGTACTAAGGTGTGATAAAGAGGAGATAACTTCTCCAGTGAGATAATCTCTCCAGTTCCTATGTTAGTTTATGGGAGAGCTTTAGTTATAGACTACAGAGGAGATACACTAAGGTGTGATAAAGGAAAGGTAGGTTTTCTGGCTCCTATGTTATAGGAATTGGAGAGTTTATCCAATCTTTATCTCACTTTAGTGCATCCCCCACGTCCCCAAACACCTCCCACTGACTTGTTTTTAGGAAGAAATGAAGGGTATATGTCAGTGAGAAGAGATGAATATTCTAGAGTGTGACTACAATCAGTCAAGTCTTCCACCACAGACATGGTTGGAATCCAATGATAATCGCATATTAACTTTAGGGAAGCAATCCATGAATAATTTCTTCATAGAGGCCATAAGGATTTTCTTCCCAGGTTAATGCTAATGGAGGTTATTATGTGAAAAGATCTATTTTTCTGTATGAGAGCCAGATGGGAGCATTAGGTTGGGCCAAGCTCCGGGCATGTAATGGCATAAATCTCCCTACTAGTAACGGTGCCATTGGGCTGCACAAGGGCATTTTAGGACCTAGAAACTCTCCTAATTACCACATTTGATACATCTTTCCTCATTCCTTTGTGTGCCACAGGGGTGAGCAACACATTGCTCTGTAATGCTTTGCTCGCCCCTTGGTATTTCAGAGTTAAATGATCAGAAAACATAAAAAAACAAAAACATTTAGAATCATAAAGTTTTTTCCTACTGAATTCAACAAGGGGCCTAGCTATCTTTTTATTTAAAGGGATAGTAATGTTTCACAATAAATCAGCTTCAATTACTCTTCATAGTATTTGGGCCATGGAGAGTGTTATTTCAATACTGTCAGAGTTGTAGTACAAGAGTAACTGAATGATAAAGTATCCCCCTCCTGCCCCTTTTACTGATGTAACACTGCTCACCTCAGATATGGAATCTGGTCTCTTGACTGGACAGCTAACAGTAAGGGACAATCTTCTTACTGTGATCATAAGGAAAACCCTGCCCCCCTGACAGGTTTATCAGGTTTTTCCTTATTGTCACTGAAGATTCTCTCTCTCTCTCTCTCCGATCCTCCTCCATTCCCTTTTACTGATGTAACACTGCTCACCTCAGAGCAGCAAGACTGTCCGGATGGATCACAGAGAGGGACAATCTTCAGTGATCATAAGGAAAAACCTGTCAAGGGGGGCAGGGTTTTCCTTATGATCACAGTAAGAAGATTGTCCCTTGCTGTGATCTGTCCGGTCAAGAGTCCATAATCCACATCTGAGGGGAGGTGTCTTACACTAGGTAAAAGGGGCAGGAGGGGGATATTTTATCATTCAATTACTCTTGAACTACAACTCTGACAGTATTGAAATAACACTCTCCATGGCCCAAACACTATGATGATTAATTGGAGCTGCTGTTTTTGTGAAACATTATTATCACTTTAACTGTATATCTGTCTGTCTGTATATCTCTATATCTATGTTTCTAGCTCTGTAAAATAGATTTGTTTGAACTGTAGTAACTTTTGAATGAAGCATCCCTCTTCCTTATTTCACCCAGTGGGAAAAAGCCCTATAATGCTTTTTTTTTTGCTTAACACAAGGGCAATAATGATTTAATCTACCCTCCATTCTCTCCTAGATTCGCACCAGCACTCTTTATTCTGTCCATCTGACACACGGCCCTTTTTCTTGGACCATCAAGAAGAAATACAAGCACTTTCAGGAGCTTCACAGAGACCTGCTCAGACACAAGATTTTCATCAGCCTCCTGCCCCTCAACCCACTGTCTAGGTGAGGACTCCTCACCTGCCCTGTGTAATGTGGCGAGGCCTAACGAAACATGATGTCCACTGTGTGCATTGACACTTAAAGGGATAGTAATATTTCACAATAAAAGCAGCTCCAATTAATCTTCATGGTATTTGGACCATGTAGAGTGTTATTTCAGTACTGTCAGAGCTGTAGTTCAAGAGTAATTGGATGATAAAATATCCCCCTCTCGTCTCTTTTACCTAGTGTAACACTGACCACCTCAGAGCAGCAAGACTGTCCGGATGGATCACAGAGAGGGACAATCTTAATTAATCATAAGGAAAAACCTGAAAAAACTGTCAAGAGGGGCAGGGTTTTCCTTATGATCACAGTAAGAAGATTGTCCCTTGCTGTGATCTGTCCGGTCAAGGGACCAGATTCCACATCTGAGGGGAGGCGGCTTACACTAGGTAAAAGGGGTGGGAGGGGGATACTTTATCATTCAATTACTACTGAACTACAGCTCTGACAGTATTGATATAACACTCTTCATGGACCAGATACTATGAAGATTAATTGGAGCTGCTGTTTTTGTGAAACATTACTATCCATTTAACTTTCAATGACAAATATTGCTTTGTAGTATGTTGCACATGCTTCTGGTCCTCATCGGGTTAAAGAATATAATGCAGTGCTTCTACCACTGAAACACTGTTCCCAGTGCTGGGAGATGCTTTGCTGAAAAGTTATTGCAGCTCAAACCAGACCATAAAAATGCCAGTAAAACTACCATACTTGGAAATTCTCTGGATCTGTCATGGAGACTCGGATTATAAGAGTTAACCCTCTGAGTGCCAGAGGGGTGCACAGCGTGTTGCTCATCAGTGCGTTGTGCACTCCTCTGGCAAGCAAATATTAATTACCAGGTATCCGTGGACAGATATTGATCTACTTCTTGCTGGGTTTTCCGGTAACCAGATGTGTTTCTGCTCTACCTCGGTCAGCCCACGTCCCTACCCTTTTTCTCTGCAACTTCTCTACCTTCCCTCCTCCCAATCCTGCCCATCTAATTTAAGTCCAACCCACACTGCATCATACATTTTGTAATTTTGAATCTCCCACTCTGACCCTTCTTACTATACTGGGGGCTGGGGATGGATGGATGTTGTGAGGTTTATCCGCAGTTGTTTTGTCAACTGTTAATTTATAGAAACATAGAATTTGGTGACAGATAACAACCATTCGGCCCATCTAGTCGGCCCATTTTTCCTGCTGTAAAAACCTCAAAACTTGTTTGGTCCTTGGTCGTGTCTTATGTTCAGGACACTCCTATGCCTATCCCACGCGTGCTTACATCCCCTCACTGTATTAACCTCTACCACTTCTGCTGGTAGGCTATTCCACTTATCTACTACCCTCTCAGTGAAGTAAAACTTTCTTACATTACATCTAAACCTGTGTCTCTCTAGGTTTAGACTATGGCCTCTTGTCCTGACATTTTTACTCCTGTGAAATGTACTTCCCTCCTGCACTTTGTTGAATCCCTTCATGTATGTGAATGTGTCTATCATATCCCCTCTCTCTTCTCTCCTCCAAGCTATACATGTTCAGATCCTTTAGTCTATCCTGATATTTCTTTTCCTGTAAACCAGTCACCATTTTAGTAGTCCTTCTCCAAATTCTCACTAGAGTATCTATATCCTTCTGGAGATGGGGTCTTCAGTACTGTACACAACACTCTAGGTCTCCAGTACTGTACACAATACTCTAGGTCTCCAGTCCTGTACACAATACTCTAGATCTCCAGTACTGTACACAACACTCTAGGTCTCCAGTACTGTACACAATACTCTAGGTCTCCAGTACTGTACACAATACTCTAGGTCTCCAGTACTGCACACAATACTCTGGGTCTCCAGTACTGTACACAATATTCTAGGTCTCCGGTACTGTACACAATACTCTAGGTCTCCGGTACTGTACACAATACTCTGGGTCTCCAGTACTGTACACAGTACTCTAGGTCTCCTGTACTGTACACAGTACTCTAGGTCTCCAGTACTGTACACAATACTCTAGGTCTCCAGTACTGTACACAATACTCTAGGTCTCCAGTACTGCACACAATACTCTAGGTCTCCAGTACTGCACACAATACTCTAGGTCTCCAGTACTGAACACAATACTCTAGGTCTCCAGTACTGTACACAATACTCTAGGTCTCCAGTACTGTACACAATACTCTAGGTCTCCAGTACTGTACACAATACTCTAGGTCTCCAGTACTGTACACAATACTCTAGGTCTCCAGTACTGTACACAATACTCTAGATCTCCAGTACTGTACACAATAGTCTAGGTCTCCGGTACTGTACACAATACTCTAGGTCTCCTGTACTGTACACATTACTCTAGGTCTCCAGTACTGTACACAATACTCTAGATCTCCAGTACTGTACACAATACTCTAGGTCTCCTGTACTGTACACAATACTCTAGGTCTCCTGTACTGTACACAATACTCTAGGTCTCCAGTACTGTACACAATACTCTAGGTCTCCAGTACTGTACACAATACTCTAGGTCTCCGGTACTGTACACAATACTCTAGGTCTCCGGTACTGTACACAATAGTCTAGGTCTCCGGTACTGTACACAATACTCTAGGTCTCCAGTACTGTACACATTACTCTAGGTCTCCAGTACTGTACACAATACTCTAGGTCTCCAGTACTGTACACAATAGTCTAGGTCTCCAGTACTGTACACAATACTCTAGGTCTCCGGTACTGTACACAATACTCTAGGTCTCCGGTACTGTACACAATACTCTAGGTCTCCAGTACTGTACACAATAGTCTAGGTCTCCAGTACTGTACACAATACTCTAGGTCTCCAGTACTGTACACAATACTCTAGATCTCCTGTACTGTACACAATACTCTAGGTCTCCTGTACTGTACACAATACTCTAGGTCTCCGGTACTGTACACAATACTCTAGGTCTCCAGTACTCTACACAATAGTCTAGGTCTCCAGTACTGTACACAATAGTCTAGGTCTCCAGTACTGTACATAATACTCTAGGTCTCCTGTACTGTACACAATACTCTAGGTCTCCAGTACTCTACACAATAGTCTAGGTCTCCAGTACTGTACACAATACTCTAGGTCTCCTGTACTATACACAATACTCTAGGTCTCCAGTACTGTACACAATACTCTAGGTCTCCTGTACTATACACAATACTCTAGGTCTCCAGTACTGTACATAATACTCTAGGTCTCCAGTACTGTACACAATACTCTAGGTCTCCAGTACTGTACACAATACTCTAGGTCTCCGGTACTGTACACAATACTCTAGGTCTCCGGTACTGTACACAATACTCTAGGTCTCCAGTACTGTACACAATAGTCTAGGTCTCCAGTACTGTACACAATACTCTAGGTCTCCAGTACTGTACACATTACTCTAGGTCTCCAGTACTGTACACAATACTCTAGGTCTCCAGTACTGTACACAATAGTCTAGGTCTCCAGTACTGTACACAATACTCTAGGTCTCCGGTACTGTACACAATACTCTAGGTCTCCGGTACTGTACACAATACTCTAGGTCTCCGGTACTGTACACAATAGTCTAGGTCTCCAGTACTGTACACAATACTCTAGGTCTCCAGTACTGTACACAATACTCTAGATCTCCTGTACTGTACACAATACTCTAGGTCTCCTGTACTGTACACAATACTCTAGGTCTCCAGTACTGTACACAATAGTCTAGGTCTCCAGTACTGTACACAATACTCTAGGTCTCCGGTACTGTACACAATACTCTAGGTCTCCGGTACTGTACACAATACTCTAGGTCTCCAGTACTGTACACAATAGTCTAGGTCTCCAGTACTGTACACAATACTCTAGGTCTCCAGTACTGTACACAATACTCTAGATCTCCTGTACTGTACACAATACTCTAGGTCTCCTGTACTGTACACAATACTCTAGGTCTCCGGTACTGTACACAATACTCTAGGTCTCCAGTACTCTACACAATAGTCTAGGTCTCCAGTACTGTACACAATAGTCTAGGTCTCCAGTACTGTACATAATACTCTAGGTCTCCTGTACTGTACACAATACTCTAGGTCTCCAGTACTCTACACAATAGTCTAGGTCTCCAGTACTGTACACAATACTCTAGGTCTCCTGTACTATACACAATACTCTAGGTCTCCAGTACTGTACACAATACTCTAGGTCTCCTGTACTATACACAATACTCTAGGTCTCCAGTACTGTACATAATACTCTAGGTCTCCAGTACTGTACACAATACTCTAGGTCTCCAGTACTGTACACAATACTCTAGGTCTCCGGTACTGTACACAATACTCTAGGTCTCCGGTACTGTACACAATACTCTAGGTCTCCAGTACTGTACACAATAGTCTAGGTCTCCAGTACTGTACACAATACTCTAGGTCTCCAGTACTGTACACATTACTCTAGGTCTCCAGTACTGTACACAATACTCTAGGTCTCCAGTACTGTACACAATAGTCTAGGTCTCCAGTACTGTACACAATACTCTAGGTCTCCGGTACTGTACACAATACTCTAGGTCTCCGGTACTGTACACAATACTCTAGGTCTCCGGTACTGTACACAATAGTCTAGGTCTCCAGTACTGTACACAATACTCTAGGTCTCCAGTACTGTACACAATACTCTAGATCTCCTGTACTGTACACAATACTCTAGGTCTCCTGTACTGTACACAATACTCTAGGTCTCCGGTACTGTACACAATACTCTAGGTCTCCAGTACTCTACACAATAGTCTAGGTCTCCAGTACTGTACACAATAGTCTAGGTCTCCAGTACTGTACATAATACTCTAGGTCTCCTGTACTGTACACAATACTCTAGGTCTCCAGTACTCTACACAATAGTCTAGGTCTCCAGTACTGTACACAATACTCTAGGTCTCCTGTACTATACACAATACTCTAGGTCTCCAGTACTGTACACAATACTCTAGGTCTCCTGTACTATACACAATACTCTAGGTCTCCAGTACTGTACATAATACTGTCCGTGAAGTCTAAAGAGAAACCTGCAAATAAATAATATAATGGTTTTGAATTAGCGACTGCGTCAGTCTTTTTTTCTTTTGTACTGTTGGTTCGGACTCTGCTGTGCTGACTTTCTTTTCTTTTCTTTAAAGAACGTCTTGTCCCTGACTGTACTGAATGCTCAGTAACATAGTTAACCGGGTTGAAAAAAACTTGTGTTCATCAAGTTCCACCTAAAATTTGTTGCATCACCCTTTCCAATGATGTCTCAAATGGGTGTAAAATTGCCTTCATGACCCACAAATCCAATCTGATACCTCCCTGGATCAACTAATTCTCAGTATTGTACTGATCTAAGAAGGCATCCAATACTTTTTTTTTTAACGTATCTACAGTATCTGCCACTCCAGAAGCAAATAATTGTACATCTTTACTACCCTTATTGTAAGAAGAAACCGCTTTGTTTTAGCAGAAAGCTCTATTTCTATAGTCTTAAAGGATCTCCCTTTTGCCACAGAGGCTTCTTTGCATTAGCGCTGAATATATTTGTAAATAGTAATCACCCCCCCACCCCCTCATGACATCCCAGGACTGCCACTGGCCCTTAAGTTTCGGAACCGGTGTGATGGTCCTGGGACGACATGGGTCCTTAAGGGGTTAATCTTTTGTCTTTCTTTCAATTAAAGATGCAATTTTTATGTATTTTACAAGTGAATATGTGATCTCTCTAAGGCTTGTCCTATTTTCTTCTTATCCCATCATCGTCATGGAACCACACAACTCCCGCTCCTAGTCTAACATCTTCTCAAGCCTTGTCATGAGTCCATGCAGCTGTCGCCCAGTTTGGTCTGTTGCATCCCGTGGTCTAGTTCCTCACAAGCCATCCTAACCCATATTTATATAAGCAAAACTGGAGCAGTTCTGGGGACAAATCAGTTTTCCAAATGGCCACTGTTTTAAATAACTCGTAGATATTGAACATGTAACACAAAAACACAAAGGAGCGCCCAAATTGTGCAATATTGTAATAAAAACTGGATAAAAAGTAATAATAAATGCAATTGCACTCACGTGTAAAGATGGTCAGCAGACTGATATCAGACTGTCTGACAAACATGTCTATGGGGAAATAGCATCCATCCCCACTCAGATCCTCAACAGACAGCTGGAACACGAAGACTCCAAAACGACAGGCTGGATCCAAGAAGCAATATTTATTACATAAAAATAAAATGAGGATAAAATCAAATGTATAAAAAGATAATAATAATGCTAACGCGTTTCGCAGCACTCAAGCTGCTTTCTCAAAGCTAATATATAAAATAAGCTCACAAGGAGCTCCTTTGTGTTTTTGTGTTACATGTTCAATATCTACGAGTCTTCAGCCACTCAGGGGGAGTGTGTTTGGTGGGAGCAGCCTTGATACACTGAAATACTGTTTCTGGGGCTAGTTTGAAATCCCCGGAAGTCTACTTGCCGAGTTTGGCATATGCCAATTTCGGTCACTAATTTTGTGAGTACGCACCTTTGGGTGATGGTGGTGGCCACAAGTGTTGATGTCCATTGATCCAGCACAAGAGCGCTTGTTCTGTTATCCCACTTTCCTTCTTCTGTTCTCTATATTGTTTTAAATAAAGCTTTTTAACTCCAACAATGCAATGGAGATCTCGCTAGAATTTAAATAAATGGGAAGTTTTATTTGGCCCATGCAATGTAGATTGAGTGAGCCATAATTTGTCTCCTTTAGCTTTTTATAAATATGGGCCCTTGTCTCTTACCGCTTTCCTGTGCCTTTCAGGTTAAACATGATGAGGCCCAGATCCGAACCCACGCCACAACCCACTTCACAAGAAATGCCTTCTCTTCCCCATGGCACGAGGGAGTCCTCACAACGTACATCTAGCAAAAAGGTAAGTTACTGGCTAACAGGCCACTGAGGACCAACGTGTTCTCATGATTATAACCAGAGGGTGATCTAGTGTAGGAACCACAACAAAAAGCTATAGTGAGGAAATAAATATATAGATAGATATCGATCGATATATCAACAGATATATATAATATATATCCCAAATGTAGAGATGGGCACTCCTATACAAGTCACAGGAACTGAAGAACTGCCTTGGTGCTGTACATCCAACGTTAAATTATAAGCCAGAACATTAAAAAAATTCATGTAGGAATGAGCACTCACAGGTCTTGCTTGCAGAGTTGCGTTTGTTGTCAATGTTTCGGCACCTTTGGGGAGATGAGGTTATAGTTCATATGGAGATCTGGAGTGATCATACTGCTCAGGTAGTGTGGAATAGTCAGTGAGTTGTTAGCAGTGGAGTGGAGGTTATAGTTAGTATGGAGATCTGGAGTGATCATACTGCTCAGGTAGTGTGGAATAGTCAGTGAGTTGTTAGTAGTGGAGGTTATAGTTAGTATGAAGATCTGGAGTGATCATACTGCTCAGGTAGTGTGGAATAGTCAGTGAGTTGTTAGCAGTGGAGTGGAGGTTATAGTTAGTATGGAGATCTGGAGTGATCATACTGCTCAGGTAGTGTGGAATAGTCAGTGAGTTGTTAGCAGTGGAGCGGAGGTTATAGTTAGTATGGAGAACTGGAGTGATCATACTGCTCAGGTAGTGTGGAATAGTCAGTGAGTTAGCAGTGGAGGGTATAGTTAGTATGGAGATCTGGAGTGATCATAGTGCTCAGGTAGTGTGGAATAGTCAGTGAGCTGTTAGCAGTGGAGTGGAGGTTATAGTTAGTATGGAGATCTGGAGTGATCATACTGCTCAGGTAGAGTGGAATAGTCAGTGAGTTGTTAGCAGTGCAGTGGAGGTTATAGTTAGTATGGAGATCTGGAGTGATCATAGTGCTCAGGTAGTGTGGAATAGTCAGTGAGTTGTTAGCAGTGGAGTGGAGGTTATAGTTAGTATGGAGATCTGGAGTGATCATACTGCTCAGGTAGTGTGGAATAGTCAGTGATTTGTTAGCAGTGGAGGTTATAGTTAGTATGGAGATCTGGAGTGATCATACTTCTCAGGTAGTATGGAATAGTCAATGAGTTATTAGAAGTGGAGCGGAGGTTATGGATAGTATGGAGAACTGGAGGTAGTTAGGTAGCTTTCCAGAGAAGTGGGTATAAACCAGGCAAGAGAGTTAAAGGGTATGTTAAAGTGTTAATCACTTTAGTTCTTTAAACATATCACAATTGTGGTTGGTATAATTACAGTGGAGGACAAAGTAACATAATGAGTTATTTTTCCTAGATGGATGTGTGACGATGATGCATACACTATACCCATAGTCTATGACGGGCATTAATGTATGTTGAACAAAATGTTTTCTTTCCAGGGTACTTAGACATGATTTGTTTGTAAACAGAACACCTATTTTAGGATAGGTGTTTAACCCCTTAACGACCCTTGACGGTCATAGTACGTCAAGGGTCGATTTGACTTAACGACCGATGACGTACTATGACCGTCATCGAGTTCCAGGCTCCCCCCGCGGCTGCACGCTGTTCGGGGTGTCCGGAATGCAACGGAGCAAAAAAAAAATTTTGCTCCGTGGTCGTTGAGTCGCGTCTTCGGCCGGATTTCCCGGTCCTTAAGGGGTTAAAGTAGGTACTTGCCATATTTTGAGGTACCTACTTGCCACAATGTTGGCTCTAAATCCTCAAATTTGTCAACAGTGTAATTATGCATGCCTAATACAGGGCACACTTCTCACAATAGAACGGAGGAAGGCAGGTTTGTTTGGTGTTTGCACTTTGGGGTTCAGCCTAATATTTGGGGGACTGGAGAACCCTCTCATTTGTTGCTGCATACTTCAGTCACTATTTCTTTCAAACTTTATTACCTATATGTATATACTAAGGTGAGTTAGCACAGTGAGCTATTTATCTTTGTTCTTATTATAGGCTAAAGCTTGGATGTTCACTTATCAATATGAATAAAAAATGTGAGGTTGGAATCAAGCCACGTACCAAGATATTTATAGGAGTCCACCGGGGACGAGTTACAATTAGATGTTGTTATGATGCTTAAATGGGTATTGTGGAATTTATGTTGTTTGTGCTTTGTGACCATTTTGTCAGCATTTAGGAACATACAGTGAATAACTAGAGGTTGCTACAGTGTATCCGGTACATATGTAATAAGCGGTTCACTCATGAAGGCCATTCGGCCCTGCAGGTCCGGTGCAGCCCTCTATAGCCTTGGCACAGGCTTCCACATATGAGAAGACAAAAGGACGGGAGCACTCTACGGATCCCCCAGAGAATTAAGCCAGTCAAAGGAGACAATGAAAAGTCTTCAAAGCTTTACTCATAATAAAATATAAAAAATGTTGCAAGGGAGAAACATATAGGGTGGAGGTCAAAACGTACATATGACCCACTTAAGGAAGAGTTTTGTTTTTAAGTTATCCATCTTTCAACTTCAGAGTAATCATCCTGCAACACTACCTCAAGTTGAGATACATTGGGATTTTTAGGGTAGATTATAGTGTCATCTGCTTACATGTGCACAGAAGATGCTATCACGGTGCCCGTGCTCCCTGTGCTGCTTTCTGTCAGTTTTTGCTATGCAATGCTCCCATTGGTTGATCTACGTTTGGCCCGCCCAGTATGGCCTTTATATACTGGGCTCTGGCACCTATCCGGTGCCCTTTCGTGGTGTTCCTGTACCAGTGCCTACTTGAGCTTCGTGGATTCCAGTGTACCGGATCTGACTTGCTGACTTCCCTTACCTACATTGTTCCAACATGCCAGAAGCTGTTCACCTTGGAGACCTGCTGCGGATATGGGTACGGCCTGGCGCGAGATTTACATCCGGTACACTGGCATCCACGAAGCTCAAGTAGGCACTGGTACAGGAACACCACGAAAGGGCACCGGATAGGTGCCAGAGCCCAGTATATAAAGGCCATACTGGGCGGGCCAAACGTAGATCAACCAATGGGGGCATTGCATAGCAAAAACTGACAGAAAGCAGCACAGGGAGCACGGGCACCGTGATAGATGCTTTGCAGACCATGGGTAGATCATTTATATATAGGGAGAACAGAAGAAGGCCAATAATGGAGCCTTGGGGAACCCCACTTATTATTTTGACTGGAAGGGAAATATTGTCAACAACAGACACATACGGTGTTCTGTCTGATAACTAGGATGGGAACCAGTTTAGAGAGTGGTTACCCAATCCTGAACTTTGGAGTTTGCTTATCAGAATATTATGGTCTACTGAATCAAGGCAGGTGAGATAGCTCAGTGGTAAATTCCCTGACTATGGAGCCTGTTCAAACCTCAAGGTCACAGGTTCAAATCCCAGCACCGTCAACTCAGCCCTTCATCCTTCCGAGGTCTATAAAATGAGTGCCATTGATTGGGTAATAATAACACCTATTATTTCAGCTGCTGATTTGGTTAATTCTGAGAGCATGAAAGCGCTTTGAGTCCCACTGGGAGAAAGACGCTATATAAATACTAGTTACTATTATTATTATCAAAGGCCTTTGCAAAATCAAGGAGAATGGCTCCAGTAAGTTCACCTTTTTCCATGCCAGCCTGGATATCATTACATACTTGTAGGAGGGCAGTGACTATTGAATAATGTGGATGACAGCCTGGTTGAAGCTGGATGATAAAACTGAACAGTCAGTAATACTTATAGTGTTGCTTGTGGACACATTTTCCAGGACTTTAGATAACGGGCGCTAGTAAGGATATTGGTCTATAATTTGATACATTTTTTCCCCACTTTTGTGGATAGGAACGAATGTAGCCACTTCCCATGCTTTAGGAATATACTCATATGACAAGGAGCCATTAATTAGTGATGCAAAGGGATGGGTAGTGACCGAGGCACTGAGTTTTAGTAACATTGCTGGCAGTTTGTCAGGCCTTGATTGCAATTTTATTTTTTGGTCGAGGAGGTGGTGATACAGTTCACTTCCCTACCCCAGCAACCCCCTCTACACCAACCCTCAACCCAGCAGCCCCAGCCCTCTCAACCCCTATTCCCTCTATGAACTCTGTATAGAGCTAAGAAGCTACTGTATATAATCACACCCCATACATCACCCAAAACACAGCTAAACCTACTCCTATCCACCCCTAATCCTAGCTAAACACAACCAATACCAGAAGCATAGCTATAACCAATTCCAGCTACAGCCAACCCACTCCAACCTCCCATACCCTAGCACTCCAACCCCAACCACTCCAACCCTACCTACTCCAACCTCAAATCACAGCTATACCTACTCCAATCCACCCCCTAATCCTAGCTAGTATACCTAGCAATCTTGTAAACCTACTACTAACAAAAAATTGAACTCGGCAGTGCAGCTGGACCAGGGGGAGGTGACTGAGTGCGCAATGCAATTTTCTAGTGCTGCGTTACTTTTGTTATCTATAATCAATGAGTTGGTACATTCAACAAAGTAGTTGTTGAATGCATTAGCTATTGTTATGGGACACTGTATTCTTTCATTGCCTATTTCAATGGGTGAGAATGGTCCGGGAGGTTGTAGATATTTTTAATAAGATTCCAAAAGTTACTTGGTTTTGATATGTTACTGTTCAGGTTGTCAGTAAAATACTGAGTTTTGGCTAGTTTTGTTTGTTTTGTGCAGGTGTTCTTCAATTGTCTGTAAGCAGTGTGATCATAAGTGGAGCCATTTTATTTAATTTTTTTCATAAGGGATCTCTAAAACTGTATAACTCAAGTAGGTCAGCAGAGAAACAGGGTATATTGGCCCCGCTTACCCTGACCTTCCTTAGTGGGGCATGGGTATTACAGACCTGCAAGGATTCAGAATGAAAAAAGAAAACAGAGTCAAGGTCAAGTATTAAGTTGATTCCATACCAAAGGCAAGTTTTTAGATCTTTTTGGAAAGACTGGAGATTACATTTCCTGAAAGATTTTGGGACACAATTTGAGTGCCTTTAATGTAGCAAACACAGTAGCCTATGGAGTGATCAGTAAACACATTTGTTAGTATGCCTGAATGTTGGATTCAGCTTGGGCAGGATGAAAGGATCCATTCCAGTAGAGTGTGGTTGAATGTTTTTTTCATTTATGCGAGTACGGGAGGAGATTATTTGTGATAATTTCAGTGTCTTAAATAATGAACAGTAACTGTCATTACTTGGGTCCAGCCAATTAACATTAAAGGAGCAGTAAACTTTGTTTTATGAAAACACATATTTTATAGAGCATTTCCTGCTGAATAAAACAAGATCACTCCCATCGCTGTCAGGTGTTTTATTCAAAATTTATAGCAGTTCAAATAATCAGGATGTGAATTTACTGTGTTTACTTCCTGATAGTTCTAACTGACAGGAAGTGAATTTACTGTGTTTACTTCCTGATAGTTCTAACTGACAGGAAGTGAATTTACTGTGTTTACTTCCTGATAGTTCTAACTGACAGGAAGTGACTCAGCAATTTGTATCACATTCTATGGAGAACTGTATGTCTCTGATTTTCTAATTAGAATTTGGCCACTAGAGGGCACTGCTATTGTAAAAAACATGGGTTTAAACTGTAATAACTCTGGAAATATAAATCTCTGGGCAGTGGGAGTACCCTTATTTTACTCAATGGGAAAATCCCTACAATATATAAAAAAGTTTCCTGTTCCTTTAAAGTCTCCAAAAACCAACAACTCACGTTTTTCCTGTTTTTGAGTGACAATCTCATTGAGGAGGTGGGGTCTGTCCAAAAGGGTATTTGTTTTAAGAAAGGAAGTACAATTTTGCCAGCAATGTATTCATATTTGGTAGAGGTACAAGAGTAATATAAAAGAGTAAAGTTTATAGACTCTTGTGTATATGATTATGCCTCCTCCTCACCTTGCTCATCCTTTTCTAAAGTATGAGTGTCCCTGAATGGCAAAAGGTGGAGGTATTTGGTATTTTAGGGCTCGGGTAGGATTCAATTTTCAATTAATATACCATGCTTTTAATTCATCCATTTTGGGCAATATACTGTGTATGTTGTAATGGGCAAAAGAAAGACCTTTTTTTTAAAGGTGAAGTTTCCTTATGTTGCTGTTTGAGGGCCAGGGTTGGCTTCTATGTCATTTGTCAAAGCAAGTAATAAAATGCATAAATGTTTATTGATTTTTGTGGTGAGCATATAACATGCCTCCCAACATTTCAAATGGCCAAAGAGGGAACACTTTTGTTTTAGGTGGTGTTTATGGGGGATGTGGCTGGTGGGCGGGGCAATACCAAGAATTTTTAGGTTATTTCAAGGCCTCTTGACACCTCTTTGTGTAACTGAGTAAATATTTACAGCAAGGCTAAAGTATTTTATTTACACAGACTAAATCAGAAACACATATATTGAATATTAACTACACATTTATATGAGTTCTATTGCTGTGGAGCAATGTCATACACACTAATCATTGTGATCTCCAGAAGAGAGGGACAAAAGGGTAGAAAAGAGGGACAGAGGGATTTGGATCTCAAAAAGGGACTGTCTCTCCTAAAGATGAACACTTGGGAGGTATGAACCCCTAATATCTCCTAAGGAGGGACACTTGGGAAGTATGGACCTCTAATATCTCCTAAAGAGGGACACTTGGGAAGTATGGACCTCTAATATCTCCTAAAGAGGGAAACTTGGGAGGTATGGACCCCTAATATCTCCTAAAGAGGGACACTTGGGAGGTACGGATCCATAATATCTCCTAAAGAGGAACACTTGGGAGGTATGAACCACTAATATCTCCTAAAGAGGGACACTTGGGAGGTACGAACCCCTAATATCGCCTAAAGAGGGACATTTGGGAGGTACGGACCCCTAATATCTCCTAAAGAGGGAGACTTGGGAGGTATGGACCCCTAATATCTCCTAAAGAGGGACACTTGGGAGGTATGGACCCCTAATATCTCCTAAAGAGGGACACTTGGGAGGTAAGGATCCATAATATCTCCTAAAGAGGAACACTTGGGAGGTATGAACCACTAATATCTCCTAAAGAGGGACACTTGGGAGGTACGAACCCCTAATATCGCCTAAAGAGGGACATTTGGGAGGTACGGACCCCTAATATCTCCTAAAGAGGGAGACTTGGGAGGTATGGACCCCTAATATCTCCTAAAGAGGGACACTTGGGAGGTATGGACCCCTAATATCACCTAAAGAGGGACACTTGGGAGGTACAGACCCCTAATATCTCCTAAAGAGGGGCACTTGGGAGGTATGTACCCCTAATATCTCCTAAAGAGGGACACTTGGGAGGTACGGACCCCTAATATCTCCTAAAGAGGGACACTTAGAAAGGTATGGACCCCTAATATCTCCTAAAGAGGGACACTTGGGAGGTATGTACCCCTAATATCTCCTAAAGAGGGACACTTGGGAGGTACGGACCCCTAATATCTCCTAAAGAGGGACACTTGGGAGGTAGGGACCACTAATATCTCCTAAAGAGGAACACTTGGGAGGTATGTACCCCTAATATCTCCTAAAGAGGGACACTTAGAAAGGTATAGACCCCTAATATCTACTAAAGGGGCGTGCTAGGGAGGTATGGACCCCTAATATCACCTAAAGAGGGACACTTGGGAGGTACAGACCCCTAATATCTCCTAAAGAGGGACACTTAGAAAGGTATGGACCCCTAATATCTACTAAAGAGGGACACTTAGAAAGGTATGGACCCCTAATATCTACTAAAGAGACGTGCTAGGGAGGTATGGACCCCTAATATCTCCTAAAGAAGAATGCTAATGAGGTGCAGAGACCTAATATCCCCTAAAGAGGGACACTTTGGAGGTACGGACCCCTAATATCTCCTAAAGAGGGACACGTGGTATGATATAATGGAAACATGTGTTTGTTGCTTTGATTACTGGCTGGGTGAGTGTGTTTTTATTACTCTCCAAGCACTCAGAGGGTAGTGCACATGGATGCAGAAGTCCATGGTGGATTAATATGTTATGGTGCAAGTGAGGAGCAGGTTTGTGGTGGTAAAGGGAAAACTATTAAAATTGGACTGGTTAAAATAGTATTAATATGTTCATTTTGGTATACACTGGACAAGGATTGGTGGAGGGGGGGGTGAAATAGGAAGTCAGAAAACAAGTGAACTGTCACATCTAATGGAGATTTTTTAGTAAGACAGTTGCATCTCTTTGTAACACTGATTTTATCTTTTACCGGCTATTTTCTCTCCCTCCCTCTGTGTTTACTTGCCCGTTAACTTTATAGGTGGTTGTGCTACTTGTCCAACCCTCAAGTACTTACAAAAAAGGTGTGCTTGGAAAAAGATGTGTCCACATAAAGGCGTTGTAATGTTTCACAAAAAACAGCAGCCCCAATTAATCTTCATAGTATTTGGGCCATGGAGAGTGTTATTTCAATACTGTCAGAGTTGTAGTTCAGGAGTAATTGAATGATAAAGTATCACCCTACCTCTTCTCTTACTGATGTAACACTTCTCACCGCAGATGTAGAATCTAGTCTCTTGACCGGACAGATCACAGCAAGGGACAATCTTCTTACTATGAGAATAAGGAAAACCCTTTTACTCACAGTAAGAAGACTGTCCCTTGCTGTGATCTGTCCGGTCAAGAGATCAGATTCCACATCTGCGGGGAAGTGGCTTACACTAGGTAAAAGGGTAGGGAGAGGGAAACTTTATCATTCAATTACTCTTGAACTACAACTCTAACAGTATTGAAATAACACTCTCCATGGCCCGAATACTATAAAAATTTATTGGAGCTGCTATTTTTTGTGAAACATTACTATCCCTCGAATTCCACCCCAGTGAAAGCTGCCCTAACTATGTCTAAATTTAAACCAAGTAGGAATCCATTCCACTATCGATTGACTGGGTGAGGCCAGTTGCAAATTATTTTGCACAGGAAATGCCTTGAATGCAATCATGTGTGATACATCTGACATTAGACAGACTTTGGGATTAATGGGGGAGGCAGTGAGCACATACCAGGAGGAGTTAACACACACATGTACACACGATATACACAAGGTACACGTACACACACACACATACACATGTACACTCACGGTACACACAAACGGTACAAGTACACACGATTCACACACGTTACATGCAGGCATACATACACGTACACACACACACAGAGGTACACACGCGTTTTGGATTAGAATTGCACCAGGCTCTGTGTATAAATGGCTGTTTAATCCAGGGCGTGCACTGGTGTTATAAACCATTACAAGGGCAGGGCTTAAAATGTGAAGTCCTTTGCTACTAGCCAGACCTGAAAAGTTACTCACCCAAGCCATAACATACCCACCAGGACTGAATTTCTACTCACCAGGGCTAAATTTTCACTCGCCATTGGCTATTGACGAGTGGAAATATTGAGCCGTGACAAGGGTATCACTGGCAGTGCCAAGTGTTATTTGTTTATATATCTGTATAAGTGTAGATAAATGAATAGTGATCTTGCACTCTATAGAATTCTAATTAAAGGGACGATAATGTCAAATAATAAATTAAGATACGATTGTTCCATTTAATTTTGTATAATGCATAGTATCTTTTTAAAATCATTTTTCCTACATATCCTTTATGAAACCGGACGGATCACAGTGAGGGACAATACTGTGTGTGTCAGTGTAAGGGAAACCTTGCCCCCCTTGACAAAGCGGGATAGGGATTTCCTTATACTGTGATTCGTTCCTTCCGAACTGGTTTTCAGATCTGAGGGAAATCTTCATGATGGTAACGGAAAGAGGCGGGAGGGGGGAATCTTCTAACTGGATTTTCAAGAAGGATATGTAGGTAAATGATTTTAAAAAGATACTATGCATTACAAAAATTTAAATGGAACAATTGTATATTTATTTGTTATTTGACATTACTATCCCTTTAAATGCAAAAGGTCACATATATACATGTCAGGTTTCTGGGAATGTGAACAATAGACAAGTAAACTGATATCAGACTGTGATCACTTATTGATGAGTTGATGTGTGTGTTTTGACACCATAGAGACAATACAGTTATTGCACGCGCTACTATAAAGTCCTATGGAAAGAAAAAAAAACACTGACACCATAATATAGCTATGACCTAAGGGCACAGTGTATGAAGCGCAGCAAAGGAATGTGGGCACCGTCCATAAATCCACCATGCACTATTCCATCAAGATTTCTTTAAGGCAAACTTATCTATATAGATAAAAGAGAAAACCTGCGTCTCCACACACACCCAGGGGAGGTAGTAAGGAGGAGATATTCAAATCTCCTCCATACTGCCAGCCCTGGACATACAGAGGGGAGTGATTTTCACAGGAGCGGGTAGGGGTAGTAGATTTGAGAGACATACGGCCAATAAGTGGCTTTTAATGTGTTTGACAGAAGACTTTTTTTAGGAGTCTTTCATACAGCAGTCTGTAACACAGAGCTGCTCAAAAAACATTTGGACATCCTTTAAGATTAGAGAAACGTCTATTTCAACTTAAACCAGTGATTCTCAACCAGGGTGCCGTGGCACTTTGGTGTGCCAAGGACATCAACTTAGGGTGCCCCTTGTTTTCTATGAAGACTGACAAAAATGGACTTTTAAATAAAGATTTATAGAAATTGTTATGCATAATATATTTAGTTTTGTTATTATGATTATAAAACCTAATAATAACTGTATATTTATGTATTGTACCCTTCTTATGCCCTTGATAAAGTACACTAAATATGTTAGGGGTGCCCCGAATGTTGTAGATTATGTGTTACGGGTGCCCCGAACAAAAAAAAAATTGAGAAACACTGACTTAAACAAAGGCAGAGGTTTTTCACACTAAAGGCTGTAAGGACGGGGAATTCCTAGCTAAGAGAAGCAGTGTTGGCAGATACTGTAGATGCCTTCAAAAAGTAACAGATACCTTTCTAGCTCCAAAGAATATCATATAAAATACAAGGCTAGGATGTTTGTCAGAAGCCGCCATACGCAGTACAGACTGTGAGCACTGCAGTCATTCGCAGTACAGACTGCTCGAACGCTCCATGGCTGATACAGAGCGGGTGACCGCTTGGTGAGCAGAGAGGCTCCGGGCACCAGCTGAACCTGCTGGGTGGCGCTTTGGCCCGTGTACATGGGCTTTTAAACAAGTAGATAAAGATGACAATTGCTTGCAATGCAGATAGGATGTTGATCCGGGAAGATATCTGACTGCTATTGTAGTTAGGAAGGAATTTAATTTATTCACTTAGGGCTTAATTAGAAATTGCTTCAAAGGTTTTTGTCTTGCTCTGGACCAACAAAACCTAGGTGATACAGCAAAGGGTAAAAGTTTGAGCGCTGAAAGGTGTTTTGTTCAAAAGTTATTGTAGCTCAAACTAGAATTTTTTTTTTTTTAGCTGCAGTATCACAGTGGCCTGAAATTGCACAGTGGCGCTGTTGCTACACCATCCTATGGAGATTAATGGTCAACTGACCAGAACTATCCATAGGATGGTATAGCAACAGCACTACTATACAATTTCAGGCCACTGTGATACTGCAGCTAAAATAAAATCTAGTTTGAGCTACAATAACTTTTGAACAAAACACCTTTCAGCAGTGGAGGATTCTTGCTTTACTCATGGGGATAAACACTACAATATATAGATATACTAGCAACGTGTGACGGCGTTGCCCGTCATGTTATGACCATTGGGCGCACATGTGTGAAATGCAGACACACTGATAAACACAGACATATGCAACATACAGGCAGACACATACCATACATCCCAAGTGTCCCTCTTTAGGAGGGACAGTCCCTCTTTGAGGGCCAAATCCCTCTGTCCCTCTTTCCCACCCTGTTGTCCCTCTTTTTAGGAGGTCAGACTGTGTGCAGGGCCGGCTCCACCTATAGGCGAGGTAGGCGCCGGCCTAGGGCGCACATGTACTGGGGGTGCGGGCATGCAGCGGAGAAGAGCTGCGCCCGCACGCACCACGCCGGGAACCACAACACAGTTAGGTCTGTGTTGCTACAGCGCTCCCTTATTGGGTCGGATCTTTAGTAATGCAGAGCGCGCTGGGAGTCATGATCTCCCGCCGCGCTCTGCATTACTGAAGAGAAGACTGCGCGGGAGCTACAGGTATGTGATGGGGGGCATGTTGGAGCTGAGGGGGGCAAAGTGGAGCTGAGGGGGGGGCAAAGTGGAGCTGAGAGGGGGCAAAGTGGAGCTGAAGGGGGGCAAAGTGGAGCTGGTGGGGCAAGTTGGAGCAGATGGGGGGGCAAGTTGGAGCTGCTGGGGGGCATAGTGGAGCTGATAGGGGAAAGTTGGAGCTGAGAGGGCATAGTGGAGCTGGTGGGGGCAAGTAGGTGCTGGTGGGTGCAAGTTGGAGCGGATGGGGGGCAAGGTGGAGCTGATGGGGGTAAGTTGGAGAGGATGGGGGTCAAAGTGGAGCTGATGGGGGCAAGTTGGAGCTGAGGGGGCAAGTTGGAGCTGAGGGGGCAAAGTGAAGCTGAAGAGGGGGCAAAGTGAAGCTGGTGGGGGCACGTTAGAGCAGATGGGGGGCAAAGTGGAGCTGATGGGGGCAAGTTGGAGTGGATGGGGGGCAAGGTGGAGCTGATGGGGGCATAGTGGAGCTGGTGGGGGCAAGTTGGAGCGGATGGGGGGCAAGGTGGAGCTGATGGGGGTAAGTTGGAGAGGATGGGGGTCAAAGTGGAGCTGAGGAGGCAAGTTGGAGCTGAGGGGGCAAAATGGAGCTGAAGAGGGGGCAAAATGGAGCTGGTGGGGGCACGTTAGAGCAGATGGGGGCAAAGTGGAGCTGATGGGGGCAAAGTGGAGCTGAGGGGGGGGCAAAGTGGAGCTGGTAGGGCAAGTTGGAGCGGATGGGGGGGCAAGTTGGAGTGGATGGTGGCAAGTTGGAGCTCCTGGGGGGCATAGTGGAGCTGATAGGGGAAAGTTGGAGCTGAGAGGGCATAGTGGAGCTGGTGGGGGCAAGTAGGAGCTGGTGGGGGCAAGTTGGAGCAGATGGGGGGCAAGGTGGAGCTGATGGGGGTAAGTTGGAGAGGATGGGGGTCAAAGTGGAGCTGATGGGGGCAAGTTGGAGCTGAGGGGGCAAGTTGGAGCTGAGGGGGCAAAGTGAATCTGAAGAGGGGGCAAAGTGAAGCTGGTGGGGGCACGTTAGAGCAGATGGGGGGCAAAGTGGAGCTGATGGGGGCAAGTTGGAGCCGATGGGGGGCAAGGTGGAGCTGATGGGGGCAAGTTGGAGCGGATGGGGGGCAAGGTGGAGCTGATGGGGGTAAGTTGGAGAGGATGGGGGTCAAAGTGGAGCTGAGGGGGCAAGTTGGAGCTGAGGGGGCAAAATGGAGCTGAAGAGGGGGAAAAATGGAGCTGGTGGGGGCACGTTAGAGCAGATGGGGGGCAAGGTGGAGCTGATGGGGGGCATAGTAGAGCTGATGGAGGGCAAGTTGGAGCTGAGGCGGCAAGTTGGAGTTGATGGGGGACAAAGTGGAGTTGATAGGGGCAAAGTGGAGCTGGTGGGCCAAAGTGAAGCTGATAAGGGGCAAGTTGGAGCTGGTGGGGGGCATCTCTTACAGGCATCTCCAGACCAGGGGCAGAGTGGCTCAGGGGGCAGAGAGAGGATAATCATGAAAAGAGGTTGGGTATAAGTAGGCGGGGTATAAAGGGGTTGGACACAAGGGGCGGAGCGAAATGGGCAGCAAAATTAGGTTTTGGCTAGGGTGGCAAAAATCCTTGCACCAGCCCTGACTGTGTGGTGTGTATTACTTTGCTCTGCAGCAATAAAGCAATAAACTTCAGTATATGTGTTTATACATTAGTCTGTGCAAATAAAATACTTAGGTCTTGAACTAAATCATTTATTCAGTTACATAAATAACCAGTAATAGGTCATGAAATAACCTAAAAATTCTTACTAATGCCCCGCCCACCAGCCACGCCCCCAACAATATCACCTAAAACTACAGTGTCCCTCTTTGGCCATGTGAAATGTTGGGAGGTATGCACATACACACAGTGAGCGGCCGAAACATGCAAAAGACATGCACAAACACAGACACACTGGAGATGCACACATGGACACACATAAGTAACAGAGATGTACACACACACGCAACATATATGAGCAGAAACACATGCGCTCATGAGTTGTGCACCCCTCTGGCAGTCAAAGGGTTAAGATACAGAGAGGCATGTCAGAGTTAAATAGCAGTGGGAAGTGTATTCATACCTGGGAACACTGACTTGTGTAGTCCCTAGAGGGGACTGATGTGGTGCTGATGTGGAGAGACAAATGGGGCAATCTGGGTTAAAAGTGGGTGGGGCTTAATCGCGAGTAGGGGGCGTGGCTTAACATAAATGTGAAAAAGTGCTAGTAATAGGCTGGGGAAGGAGGAGAAGTGGGAGAGAAATGCAAGTTTACAGTGTGAGGGGTTTGAACACACTCCCTGAGGGGTAAAGCTTGATACACAACCCTGTGGCAGTCAGTGGGTTAAGTGTGTACCTGATGGCTGTCTGTCCTGTGTCTTGCATGGCAAATGATGACAATGAAGAAATAATTGAGCAATGAGGGCCTACCTTAACCCTCTGAGTGCCATTTTGTTCCCCTGGTGCTGTAGCACCCTTCAGTGGCTGTAGTACAGGTCCTGCTGAGGCCACTGGGAGTCAGGGTGAGTGACTGTGTGTCAGCCATATTTCTTTCTGGCTTTGTGTGTGTTTGGTGCTGTGTGAGTGGGGCATGAGTGTGTAATACCTGGGAACTTTTACTTGTGGAGTCCCTCATGTGGTGCTGATGTGGAAAGAGCAATGGGGCAATTTGGGTTAAAAGTGGGCGGGGCTTAATCGTGAGTAGGGGCGGGGCTTAACATAAATATGGAAAAGTGTTAGTAATAGGCTGGGGAAGGAGGAGAAGTGGGAGGGAAATGCAAGTTTACAGTGTGAGGGGGTTGAACACACTCCCTGAAGGGTAAAACTTGATACACAACCCTGTGGCAGTCAGTGGGTTAAGTGTGAATCTGATGGCTGTCTGTCCTGTGTGTTGCATGGCAAATGATGACAGTGAAGAAATAATAGAGCAATGAGGACCTACCTTAACCCTTTGAGTGCCATTTTGTTCCCCTGGTGCTGCACTACAGGTCCTGCTGAGGCCACTGGGAGTCAGGTTGAGTGACTGTGTGTGTTTGTCAGCCATATTTATTTCTGGCTTTGTGTGTGTATGTGGTGCTGTGTGTGTGAGTGGGGGCATGTGTGTTTGGTGCTGTGTGAGTGGGGCATGTGTGTGTGAGTGGGGTATGTGTGTTTGTCTGTGGTGTAGGAGCAAGTGGCAGCCATATTGTTTTTTTCTGACTTTGATAGTGGTGGGCGGGCTGCATAGTGGGGGCGGGCCAACTCCCTGCATGATTGAATAACCCAATAGGAGTAGTAACTCCTGCTTTATGCCTCCCCTGGGTGTGTTTTGGCAGGCACAAAGTCTTCTTTTATATATATAGATATTTTACTTTCAGTATTACTATCCCTTTAACTTTGAAAAATGCTGAAGAGATCAATGTTTTTGAGATCTTTCTAGCACTCAAGGGTTAAAGGCTTAATTTAAATTGAAAGGAATATTTCTTAGTCTTGATGGTGCAGTTTTTTTGCCCCAGAATTTCTTCACTTTACTTTGTGTCTATTCTCCTTATTCCCTTAAAAAAAGAATTATCCCTGTGTTACATTTCTATAAAATGTAACTGATACCACACAGAGGCTGATGTACTAAGACAACCTGGAGCAAACCAGTTGCATTATGGGGGAGAAATAAAATGTCCCATCGACTTACCCCCTTAAAGGAGCAGTAAACTTTTTTTTATGAAAACACATATTTTACAGAGCTTTTCCTGCTGAATTAAACAAGGCCACTCCCATCGCTGTCAGATGTTTTATTCAAAGTTTATAGCAGTTTAAATAACCAGGAAGTGAATTTATTGTGTTTACTTACTGATAGTTCTAACTGACAGGAAGTGAATTTACTGTGTTTACTTCCTGATAGTTCTAACTGACAGGAAGTGAATTTACTGTGTTTACTTCCTGATTGTTCTAACTGACAGGAAGTGACTCAGCCGTTTCTATCACATTCTATGGAGAACTGTATGTCTCTGACTTTTCTGACTTTCCTCTCCATTAGAATCTAACAGGAAATCTAATAAGAATTTGACCACTAGAGGGCACTGCTAATGTAAAAAACATGGGTTTAAACTGTAATAATTCTGGAAATATAAATCTCTCGGCAGTGGGAGTACCCTTGTTTTACTCAATAGGAAAATCCCTACAAAATATATTTTTTCATAAAAAAAGTTTACTGCTCCTTTAAATGTCAATGCATTGCGTTTCAGAAACTTTCTGTCATTCAAGCGGTTAAAAATCATCGTTTAAATCCGCAGCAACGTGTATTTAAACCTATAATGCAGTTGGTCTGCCTCAGAATTATTCCATTTCTACTCTGTGCATTAGCCTCACTGCCCTGACATAGAACCATGAAGTCAGTGGGAGATATTTGCAGTGCAGTTTTGGGTGAAACCAAAACCTGTCAATGGAATTTAAAAAAATGGTGAAGACGTTTTGTTGGCGGATCCCCAGTCAGACCGGCCGTGCAAGTCCCTCTCTCCATCTCGTCAGTCCGGTTCCTTTATCTGACAATCTGCTTGTCCAATATTCTCTCACAGAGTCCTCAAAGGAATTGATCTTTTTTTTTTAATTATTTTTTTTTATGTAAGATTTTTATGAAAGAACACATTTATATTTGAGTCTGAATGTGTGTATGTATGTATGTATGTATGTATGTATGTATGTATGTATGTATAATTATATATCTGTATTATATCCAAAGAATTGTCTAAGGAAAAAACAAGAGGTCATATGTTAGAACTAGAGGAAAGGCTGTTTCGTGTAAACAAAGGCGGGGGTTTTTGACAGCAGGTGCAGTAAAGTAATCAAGTTCTTTGCCTCGGAATGCTGTGCTTACAGATAGTGTAGTTACTTTAACCCTTTGAGTGCCAGAGGGGTACCCCTCTGGCACTCAAAGAGTTAACAAAAGTAATGGATACCTTTCTAGGTCAGAAAAATATTGAGAATTATGAAAGTTGGTTTCAGAGCAGATATGGTTTTGATCCTGGGAAATATCTGACTCCTGTTTTCAATGAAATGTCTTCAATGGGCCCTATAAAACACCCCATCCTATATAATAATTCGCTAGGATGTTTGTCAGAAACTGTCATGAGCAGTAGAGACTGCTCAAGTGCACGGAATGCTGGGAGTTCTGTGTTGGGAGCGTTCTGTGCGGAATGCTGGGAGTTCTGTGCTGGGAGCATTCTGTGTGGAATGCTGGGAGTTCTGTGCTGCGAGCATTCTGTGTGGAATGCTAGGAGTTCTGTGCTGCGAGTGTTCTGTGCAGAATGCTGGGAGTTCTGTGCTGGGAGCATTCTGTGCGGAATGCTGGGAGTTCTGTGCGGAATGCTGGGAGTTCTGTGTTGGGAGCATTCTATGTGGAATGCTGGGAGTTCTGTGCGGAATGCTGTGAGTTCTGTGCTGGGAGCGTTCTGTGCAGAATGCTGGGAGTTCTGTGTTGGGAGTGTTCTGTGCGGAATGCTGGGGGTTCTGTGCAGGGAGCATTGTGTGCGGAATGCTGGGAGCATTGTGTGCGGAATGCTGGGAGCATTGTGTGCGGAATGCTGGGAGTTCTGTGCGGAATGCTGGGGGTTCTGTGCTGGGAGAATTCTGAGCGGAATGCTGGGAGTTCTGTGTTTGGAGTGTTCTGTGCGGAATGCTGGGAGTTCTGAGCTGGGAGCATTCTGTGAAGAATGCTGGGAGTTCTGTGCTGGGAGCATTCTGTGCGGAATGCTGGAGCATTCTGTGCGGAATGCTGGGAGTTCTGTGAGGAATGCTGGGGATTCTGTGCTGGGAGCATTCTGTGCGGAATGCTGGGAGTTCTGTGCTGGGAGCATTCTGTGCGGAATGCTGGGAGTTCTGTGTTGGGAGCATTCTGCGCGGAATGCTGGGAGTTCTGTGTTGGGAGTGTTCTGTGCAGAATGCTGGGAGTTCTGAGCTGGGAGCATTCTGTGCGGAATGCTGGGGGTTCTGTGCTATGAGCGTTCTGTGCGGAATGCTGGGAGTTCTGTGTTGGGAGCATTCTGTGCGGAATGCTGGGAGTTCTGTGCGGAATGCTGGGAGTTCTGAGCTGGGAGCATTCTGTGTGGAATGCTGGGAGTTCTGTGCTGGGAGCATTCTGTGTGTTCAGGCAGTCTCTACAGTGCATCGCATGAGTGACGGCAGACATAGAGCAGGACCGGCCTTTTAACCCTTTGAGTGCCGGAGGGGTACCCAACTCATTGCAAAGCAATGCGTTGTATACCCCTCCGGCACTCAAAGGGTTAACATTTCACAGACCTTGGGGTTAGGCAGTAAAGCATGATAAAGAAGTGATATATTCCAGTTCCAGTGTTATTCTATGGAGCCTATGCACTAAGATCCCCAAAGCTGGAGAGGAACTGGAGAAATTATATCACTGACATAGAACCATGAAGTCAGTGGGAGATATTTGCAGTGCAGTTTTGGGTGAAACCAAAACCTGTCAATGGAATTAAAAAAAATGGTGAAGACGTTTTGTTGGCGGATCCCCAGTCAGACCGGCCGTGCAAGTCCCTCTCTCCATCTCGTCAGTCCGGTTCCTTTATCTGACAATCTGCTTGACCAATATTCTTTCACAGAGTCCTCGAAGGAATTGATCTTTTTTTTTAATTCTTTTTTTTATGTAAGATTTTCATGAAAAAACACATTTATATTTGAGTCTGAATGTGTATATGTATGTATGTACGTATGTATAATTATATATCTGGATTATATCCAAAGAACTGTCTAAGGAAAAAACAAGAGGTCATATGTGAGAACTAGAGGAAAGGCTGTTTCGCGTAAACAAAGGCGGGGGATTTTGACAGCAAGTGCAGTAAAGTAATCGAGTTCATTGCCTCGGAATGCTGTGCTTACAGATAGTGTAGTTACTTTAACCCTTTGAGCACTAGAGTGGTACCCCTCTGGCACTCAAAGGGTTAACAAAAGTAATGGATACCTTTCTAGGTCAGAAAAATAATGAGAATTATGAACGTTGGTTTCAGAGCAGATAGGATTTTGATCCAGGGAAATATCTGACTCCCGTTTGGAATGGAAGGAATTTTTTGACCCACTTGGGGCTTCATTGGAAATGTCTTCAATGGGCCCTATAAAATATCCCATTCTATATAATAATTCGCTAGGATGTTTGTCAGAAGCTGTCATGAGCAATAGAGACTGCTTAAACGCATGGAATGCTGGGAGTTCTGTGCTGGGAGCGTTCTGTGCAGAATGCTGGGAGTTCTGTGCTGGGAGCATTCTGTGAGGAATGCTGGGAGTTCTGTGCTTGGAGCGTTCTGTGCGGAATTCTGGGAGTTCTGTGCTGGAAGCATTCTGTGCGGAATGATGGGAGTTCTGTGCTGGGTGCGTTCTGTGCGGAATGCTGGGAGTTCTGTGCTGGGAGCATTCTGTGCAGAATGCTGGGAGTTCTGTGCTGGGAGCATTCTGTGAGGAATGCTGGGAGTTCTGTGCTTGGAGCATTCTGTGCGGAATGCTGGGAGTTCTGTGCTGCGAGCATTCTGTGCGGAATGCTGGGAGTTCTGTGCTGGAAGCATTCTGTGCGGAATTCTGGGAGTTCTGTGCTGGGTGCGTTCTGTGCGGAATGCTGGGAGTTCTGTGCTGGGAGCATTCTGTGCGGAATGCTGGGAATTCTGTACTGGGAGCATTCTGTGCGGAATGCTGGGAGTTCTGAGCAATGCGTTGTGTACCCCTCCAGCACTCAAAGGGTTAACATCTCACAGACCTTGGCCCGTGTACACGGGCTTTTACACTAGTAGTACATAATGGGATTAGGCACTAAAGCATGATAAAGAAGTGATAAATTCCAGCTGGAAATCTGGAGAGGAACTGGAGAAATTATATCATTAGAGAAGTTATCTCTGCTTTATCACCATTTTATCATGCCTTAGTGCATAACCCCCATTGATTTACAACTTGTGCATTATTCCCATGCTTTGCTGTCCCTCCAACGGTCGAAAGATTCCTAAAAAGGCATACAGGAACACCTTCAAGTTAGTAATATGTATTGTCTCCTTTCAGTTATAGACTACAAAAAACGTTAAAGCAATATAACTGTCTGCTTTATGAAATAACTAGTATAAAAGCCCATGTACACAGGCCAAAGTGCCACCTAGAGGCCTCGGCTGCTGACCCAGAGCCGGGAACGGAGACAGGAGGTGGCCCGTTCAGAAAGCTTCTCTCCGGATCAGCCGCGTCGCCATCTTGTTTCTTGCCTGACACTCGCACTGGAGGCCGGCACTTTTGCCCAGTCTCCACTGCACATGACTGCATCGTTCCGGTAGTCTCTACTGCACATGACTGCATCATTCCGGCATTCTCTACTGCGCATGACTGCATCGTTCTGGCAGTCTCTACTGCACATGACTGTATCGTTCCAGCGGTCTCTACTGCACATAACTGCATCATTCCAGCAGTCTCTACTCTGCATGACTGTATCATTCCAGCAGTCTCTACTGCACATGACTGTATCGTTCCAGCAGTCTCTACTGCGTATGACTGCATCGTTCCAGCAGTCTCTACTGCGCATGACTGCAATGTTCCGGCAGTCTCTACTGTGCATGACTGCATCGTTTTAGCAGTCTCTACTGCGTATGACTGCATCGTTCCAGCAGTCTCTACTGCGCATGACTGCAATGTTCCGGCAGTCTCTACTGTGCATGACTGCATCGTTTTAGCAGTCTCTACTGCACATGACTGCATCGTTCCAGCAGTCTCTACTGCACATGACTGCATCGTTCCGGCAGTCTCTACTGCACATGACTGCATCGTTCCAGCAGTCTCTACTGCGCATGACTGTATCGTTCCAGCAGTCTCTACTGCACATGACTGCATCGTTCCAGCAGTCTCCGCTGCGCATGACTACATCGTTCCAGCAGTCTGTACTGCACATGACTACATCGTTCCAGCAGTCTCTACTGCGCATGACTGCATCGTTCCATCAGTCTGTACTGCGCATGACTGCATCATTCCATCAGTCTCTACTGCACATGACTGCATCGTTCCATCAGTCTCTACTGCACATGACTGCATCGTTCCATCAGTCTGTACTGCGTATGACTGCATCATTCCATCAGTCTCTACTGCACATGACTGCATCATTCCATCAGTCTCTACTGCACATGACTGCATCGTTCCATCAGTCTCTACTGCACATGACTGCATCGTTCCATCAGTCTGTACTGCGTATGACTGCATCATTCCATCAGTCTCTACTGCACATGACTGCATCGTTTCATCAGTCTCTACTGCACATGACTGCATCGTTCCATCAGTCTGTACTGCGCATGACTGCATCATTCCATCAGTCTCTACTACACATGACCGCATCGTTCCATCAGTCTGTACTGCACATGACTGTATCATTCCATCAGTCTCTACTACACATGACTGCATCGTTCCATCAGTCTGTACTGCGCATGACTGTATCATTCCATCAGTCTCTACACTTCCTAGCAAATTGTGTTATAGGCTATTCCTAAGCAGATCTTTCTGGGAAATAAATTTGTTGTATTCTGACAGAGAATCTGATCAATACTGACTTAATGGTCTGTCGCAGCCAGTTTTGCTTGCTGTTATTCTAAGCCTGTCTGTTTGAGAAAACATGTCTTTGTCTTACAGAATGCAGACAGTGAGTTATAAAACTCAGTGACTTGGTACTTGATACACTCTGATTGCACCGATTGCTAATTTATATTACATTTACATTCCAATAAAAATGATGTTTTGCATAAATATGCTTAATTGATTTGATCAACTTATTTACTGTGAAGTAGCGTATCAAACCTAGTTTGTGAATTGATCTCAAATTAATCTAACTACAACACTATTGTGTATCTTATGTGAGTAGTACAATTATTTAGGGTCTCCTGATTGTTTGTATATCCTTCCAAAGGTATTTACCATTCAGCCACAATAGCCATGCTCCACCCCTTCATCCCGAGTTTTTTGGCAATAAGTGTTTTTTTTGGCATTGGTTTGTGTTAACCCTTTGAGTGACTGAGAGGTATTCAGTGATACTCTAGCACTCAAAGGGTTAAAACAAATCAATGCCAAAAAAACTACTTATTGCCAAAAAACTTGGGATGACGGGGTGGAGCATGGCTATTGTGGCCGAATGGTAAATACCGTGTGTACAAAGCTAAGGTTATAAGACATTTCACAATTTTATATTCAGGGGAAAAAATGTGAATTCAGACGGAACATTCTTGAAATGTAAAGGTGGGGTCATCATCTCTGGATCCTCTGTGTGTGGCCTAGCTGAAGAATAGGTTCAAGCTTATTGGTGGCAAGAAACACTGTGAATTGTACATAAAAGCAAGATAGCACATTATACATATTTGTTATTTATTTGCAATGTGAGATGCTTATAAAGGCAGGTTCTGGTAGGAATGACCAAATATTTATTGACTAGTGTAAAACCCCATGTACATGGGTCAAGGTCCGGGTGATGTTAACCCTTAGAGCACCAGAAGGGTACACAACGCATTGCTTTGTGTACCCCTCTGGCACTCAAAGGCTTAAGAGGCTGGTCCTGCTCCGCAACCTTGCGCTGACGCAGTCATACACTGTAGAGACTGCCCGAAAGCACAGAATGCTCCCAGCACAGAACTCCCAGCATTCCTACACCTCCCAGCATTCCGTGCGTTCGGGCAGTTTCTACTGAGCACGACGGCTTCTGACAAACATCCTAGTGAATTATTATACAGGATTTGCATGCGGAGGAAAGCACACTTTATGCAATACAGGAGAGATGGGAGAGGTGGAGCAGAAGGCAGTAGAGGCTATTGGACACTTAAAGGGATGGTAAGAAATATTAATATTGTACATATTAACAAAAATAAATGAATTGATGTAAGTCCGGTCTCACAAACATGTATATTTTGAGAGATATACCTTCTAAAGTTCCCCCCTCCCAGACATCAGAGCTCTAGCTGACAGCATGAGATTCTGGTTGTGCTACCGGGCTGCGGCTCTTCAGCAAAGCCGAAATAGGTCTGTCTACAAACAAATACTTAATTGGAACGGTCTACAAAGTGTGCTTACAAACCAGGCACACTTTGTAGACCGTTCCATTGAAGTATTTCTTTTTACATAATACTATTTCGGCTCTGCTGAAGAGCTGTCGGCTGGTCCTAGGATTAGGATCTCATGCTATAAGCTAGAGCTCTGACGTCTGTAAAAGGGACGGGAGGGGGGAAATTTAGAAGCGTATATCTTTCAAACTGTATATGTTTGTGAGACCGGACTTACATCCATTCATTTATTTTTGTATTGTCTATGATATTAGACTTTCTTAAAAACAGCCATTACTACCCCTTGAAGCCTTCTGCTTCATCATTGTGATGTGTCGGTGTTCAGATGTGCCGACACTGCAGCTTGCGATACTGTTTTTGCTCCCATTTCAACCTGACAACATGTTTAATGTGCAATTTGGTTGGTCACCCAAAATGATACCAGCCCAGTGAAGATTGGCAGATATTTGACCTCCTAGTCTGAACCTGTTACCCTGAGGTTGAGCAGATTCCACAGCTGGCATGTTAACCATCTGATCTATCTGTAGTTTTTGGGTCAGTCTGGAATGGCAGTGGTAGTAGTAGTGTAGTGTAGTAGTGTGTGTAATGTAGTGTAATGTAGTGTAGTAATGAACATGAGGTCATTCTGGGATTTGTAGTCTTGATTTTTGTAATTTTTCTCTGTCAGAAAGAGAATTTCTGTCAAGATAAGGCCTCTTTATTTCAATGTTTGTAAATGCTTTACAGTTGACAGAAACTTTCCATAGGTACTAATGAAGCAGCACCATCTAGTGGTCACTAGTGTTTAATTCTTTGCAAAGCAATCATTGGATATCCCTCCGGCACTCAAAGGGTTAAATATGAAAAAGAAAGGCAAGAAATAAATTATGTCCCTTGTTTCACTCAGCAGGAAATGTCCTATTGTATATTACACATATAGAATAGAGAGATATAATATGTCTAGCCTGATACTGTATCCCTGGCAGACACACCCCTGGGTGGAGCTAAAGAGGACTTGTGTAATTTCCCCCCTACTGCTGCCTGAAGGATCCATTACCCCTTCTCCAGCCTGTTTCAGTAAAGAGATGTCCGGAGCCGGGGATGTGGGTAATTTGGCTATGACCCCCTGCTCAAGTTACTGTAGGACTATCCACTCTATATGAGGAATGAATAATGTAGAAAAAAGATGGAATGGCACTCGTATGCAGTAGTAGATAATAAAATAAAAACAATTTATTTTGGCTACATATGGCAAACAGACATAACGGATACACCCGCTTTCACATATGTCTGTTTGCCATATGCAGCCGAAATAAATTGTTTTTATTTTATTATCTACTGCTGCATACGAGTGCCATTCCATCTTTTTTCTACATTATCGATTCCTTATATGAAGGGGACATTCTGGAGGTCTACAGGGAATTGGCACCGAGTCATAATAGCGGAGTGGTGAGATGGTGTTGTCATTTTCTCTACAATTCTATCCACGCTATATGTCCTTACCTGGGAACTTTAGTTTCTGGAGTCCCCGCTGGGGGATAATTGTTGTAAAAAGGGAGCATGCTTTACCCGTGAGTGGGGGCAAGGCTTTCCGGGGGTATCACAAAAGTGGGAGGAACTGGGTTGGAAAGGAGGAAAAGTAGGAGGAACTGGGTGTGGAAGGAAGAAAGTAGGAGGAACTGGGTGGGAAAGGAGGAAAAGTAGGAGGAACTGGGTGGGGAAGGAGGAAAAGTAGGAGGAACTGAGTGTGGAAGGAGGAAAAGTGGGAGGAACTGGGTTGGAAAGGAGGAAAAGTAGGAGGAATTGTGTGGGGAAGAAGGAAAAGTGGGAGGAACTGGGTGGGGAAGAAGGAAAAGTGGGAGGAACTGGGTTGGAAAGGAGGAAAAGTAGGAGGAACTGGGTGGGGAAGAAGGAAAAGTGGGAGGAACTGGGTGGGGAAGAAAAGTAGGACGAAATGGGTGGAGAAGGAAGAAAAGAGGGAGGAACTGAGTGCGGAAGGAAGAAAAGTAGGAGGAACTGGGTGGGGAAGGAAGAAAAGTAGGAGGAACTGGGTGCGGAAGGAAGAAAAGTAGGAGGAACTGGGTGCGGAAGGAAGAAAGGTAGGAGGAACTGGGTGGGGAAGGAGGAAAAGTAGGAGGAACTGGGTGGGGAAGAAGGAAAAGTGGGAGGAACTGGGTGGGGAAGGAGGAAAAGTAGGAGGAACTGGGTGGGGAAGGAGGAAAAGTAGGAGGAACTGGGTGGGGAAGGAGGAAAAGTGGGAGGAACTGGGTGGGGAAGGAAGAAAAGTAGGAGGAACTGGGTGGGGAAGGAGGAAAAGTAGGAGGAACTGGGTGGGGAAGGAAGAAAAGTAGGAGGAACTGGGTGGGGAAGGAGGAAAAGTAGGAGGAACTGGGTGGGGAAGAAGGAAAAGTGGGAGGAACTGGGTGGGGAAGGAGGAAAAATAGGAGGAACTGGGTGGGGAAGGAGGAAAAGTGGGAGGAACTGGGTGCAGAAGGAAGAAAAGTAGGACAAAATGGGTGGAGAAGGAAGAAAAGAGGGAGGAACTGGGTGCGGAAGGAAGAAAAGTAGGAGGAACTGGGTGCGGAAGGAAGAAAAGTAGGAGGAACTGGGTGGGGAAGGAGGAAAAGTAGGAGGAACTGGGTGGGGAAGAAGGAAAAGTGGGAGGAACTGGGTGGGGAAGGAGGAAAAGTAGGAGGAACTGGGCGGGGAAGGAGGAAAAGTAGGAGGAACTGGGTGGGGAAGGAGGAAAAGTGGGAGGAACTGGGTGCAGAAGGAAGAAAAGTAGGACAAAATGGGTGGAGAAGGAAGAAAAGAGGGAGGAACTGGGTGGGGAAGGAGGAAAAGTAGGAGGAACTGGGTGGGGAAGGAGGAAAAGTGGGAGGAACTGGGTGCAGAAGGAAGAAAAGACAAAATGGGTGGAGAAGGAAGAAAAGAGGGAGGAACTGGGTGCGGAAGGAAGAAAAGTAGGAGGAACTGGGTGCGGAAGGAAGAAAAGTAGGAGGAACTGGGTGGGGAAGGAAGAAAAGTAGGAGGAACTGGGTGGGGAAGGAGGAAAAGTGGGAGGAACTGGGTGGGGAAGGAGGAAAAGTGGGAGGAACTGGGTGCAGAAGGAAGAAAAGTAGGACAAAATGGGTGGAGAAGGAAGAAAGGAGGGAGGAACTGGGTGCGGAAGGAAGAAAAGTAGGAGGAACTGGGTGGGGAAGGAAGAAAAGTAGGAGGAACTGGGTGGGGAAGGAAGAAAAGTAGGAGGAACTGGGTGGGGAAGGAGGAAAAGTGGGAGGAACTGGGTGGGGAAGGAGGAAAAGTGGGAGGAACTGGGTGGGGAAGGAGGAAAAGTAGGACAAAATGGGTGGAGAAGGAAGAAAGGAGGGAGGAACTGGGTGGGGAAAGAGGAAAAGTAGGAGGAACTGGGTGGGGAAGAGCAGAAGTGGGCAGAGTTTTAAAGCAAACTCTCCCACATCAGCCTCTACCCCGGAGACCCGGTAATGCACTCTCAAAACCAAAGTTTCCGTGGCAAATCCAGAGAGTTCCCAGGTATGGATATGTCTTGCCCTCTACCCTCCAACTCCCCTCATGTTGTGTCCCTTCCCAACATTTGGAGCAGAAGCAGCGTCCATAATGGTGATTCAGTGAATGCCAATGGGACAGTGGAACAAGGATAAGTGTGAGACCGTGTGATGACAGCAGAACAAAGCTGCAGAACCAGACAGTACATGATTGTGAGTCTGTGACTACTGGTGGGACAGGACTGTGGAGGAAGACAGTGGGGGAGATGCACTAAGGCGTGATAAAGAGGTGATACAGTAGTGACGACTTCTCCAATAATATTACCATTCAAAGTCCTATGTTATTTTATGGTGCCAATGCACTAAGATTTCTCCAGCTTTGGAGATCTTGGTGTATAGGCTGTATAAAATAACATAGGAACTGGACAAGTGATATCACCGGAGAAGTCATCTCCACTTTATCACTTCTTCATCACACTTTAATGCATAACCCATGTTGTGTGTGTGATTCTGTAACTACCAGTGGACAGTGGAACATGGCTGGGGTTGCAGATAGCGTACAAGGGGTTCTGTGGCTACCAGTGGGATAGTGGTACAAGGCTAGGGTGCCTCATAGTATTTGTGTGATTCTGTGGCTACCAGTGGGTATTGTGGGACAGTGGTAAGACAGAATATATGTGGTTCTATGGCTACCAGAGGTGGAGTGGAGCAAGGCTGGGGTGTCAGATTATATGTGTGAGTCTATGACTATCAGTGAACCATAGAATCTCTCTCCCACCTCCCTGCCTCTTCTGTTCCTTTAAATCTAATGATCAGTAGAGCAAAGAAAGATGTAGGCTTGAGTGGAGGGAGGTTTAAGGATAGAGGATACAACCTGTGTTTCTGCAGTTTAACTATGACTCCCATCATTCTGTTCACCTCCTGAGGTTGATAGGATGTCGTTATCCAATCTCACACAAATGTGTCTGCTAGGTACTTACATGTCTGTCATCCATAACTAATTTCTACCCAGCATTTAGCTGCGCTGAAATATATAGTTATGGGTGCCCCGACATGCAACCCATCCAACCCCAGGATTGCTAACCCCACGTTTTAACTGTATGAGTGCCAGGGAGGTATCCAAATACCTCTCATAGGGTTAACAGGTGGAGCTATGTCTGTCATCCAAACAAGACTAATGTTTTTGAACAAAAATGGTTTAGGTAAGGATCCATCTTACAGTTGTCCATTATAGATAGGAAGTGTATTTTGGAGATAAACACCGCAGGAGTCTCCAAAAGCCTTCGCTAAGATGCTGGCAGCTTCTCTTCCAAAATGGTTTCACTCTGGGGGGGATGGGTGACATGCAATAAGATCTGATATATTGATGATGTGCAGTGATTAGAATTAGGTATGCAATTGAGGGGAAGAGACATTGATCATTAGCAAATGATGGTTGAATGAAGCTGTCATCCTTTTAGTTGACTGTTCAAATCAGAAATCAAAACAGCAAATTGTCTGTTCACTAGATGCATTGACAGAAATAATCTGAACTGTCACGGTTCCAAACCCAAGGTGGCAGATGCAGAAGCCTTAGAGTTCTCGCTATGCAGATCCCAAGCCGACAATCAGCTGATAGTTGTAAACAAACAGAGCTTAGAGCTGAAGGAAAAGCTCTACAACATATTTGTCATAATTAGGGTATACTGCATATTTAATGATGGATGTTTGGGTTCAGAATATTTTAGGATCACAATAATTAAATTTATTGTAGAATTACCACTGTAACAAAATCACCTGTATTTTTGCTAGCCATTTTTTATTTCAAGCAATAGGGTGCTTAAACTTTGTCGTTTATGAAAATGTATATATTTAGAAAATGTTTTACCAGGATGAATACATTGAGATTTCTCCCGTTTTCAAGTATCTCCTGGAGAGATACACACTTACAAATACATATAAACATATACAAACATCATAATATAGGATGGGAGAAGATCTGATTTTTTTGGGGCAGTTTATTCCATGATTTTGGAGCTCTGAAGAAGAAGGCAGAAGTCCGTCTTCTTTCTTGTAGTGTGGAATAGTCAGTGAGCTGTTAGTAGTGGAGTGGAGGTTATAGTTAGTATGGAGATCTGGAGTGATCATACTGCTCAGGTAGTGTGGAATAGTCAGTGAGTTATTAGTAGTGGAGGTTATAGTTAGTATGGAGATCTGGAGTGATCATACTGATCAGGTAGTGTGGAATAGTCAGTGAGTTGTTAGTAGTGGAGGTTATAGTTAGTATGGAGATCTTGAGTGATCATACTGCTCAGGTAGTGTGGAATAGTCAGTGAGTTGCTAGTAGTGGAGGTTATAGTTAGTATGGAGATCTGGAGTGATCATACTGATCAGGTAGTGTGGAATAGTCAGTGAGCTGTTAGTAGTGGAGTGGAGGTTATAGTTAGTATGGAGATCTGGAGTGATCATACTACTCAGGTAGTGTGGAATAGTCAGTGAGCTGTTAGTAGTGGAGCGGAGGTTATAGTTAGTATGGAGATCTGGAGTGATCATACTGCTCAGGTAGTGTGGAAAAGTCAGTGAGTTGTAGTAGTGGAGGTTATAGTTAGTATGGAGAGCTGGAGTGATCATACTGCTCAGGTAGTGTGGAATAGTCAGTGAGTTGTTAGTAGTGGAGCGGAGGTTATAGTTAGTATAGAGAGCTGGAGTGATCATACCTGTCAGGTAGTTTGGAATAGTCAGTGAGTTATTAGTAGTGGAGTGGAGGTTATAGTTAGTATGGAGATATGGAGTGATCATACCGCTCAGGTAGTGTGGAATAGTCAGTGAGTTGTTAGTAGTGGAGGTTATAGTTAGTATGGAGATCTGGAGTGATCATACTGATCAGGTAGTGTGGAATAGTCAGTGAGCTGTTAGTAGTGGAGTGGAGGTTATAGTTAGTATGGAGATCTGGAGTGATCATACTACTCAGGTAGTGTGGAATAGTCAGTGAGCTGTTAGTAGTGGAGCGGAGGTTATAGTTAGTATGGAGATCTGGAGTGATCATACTGCTCAGGTAGTGTGGAATAGTCAGTGAGTTGTTAGTAGTGGAGCGGAGGTTATAGTTAGTATAGAGAGCTGGAGTGATCATACTGCTCAGGTAATGTGGAATAGTCAGTGAGTTGTTAGTAGTGGAGGTTATAGTTAGTATGGAGATCTGGAGTGATCATACCTCTCAGGTAATGTGGAATAGTCAGTGAGTTATTAGTAGTGGAGTGGAGGTTATAGTTAGTATGGAGATATGGAGTGATCATACCGCTCAGGTAGTGTGGAATAGTCAGTGAGTTGTTAGTAGTGGAGGTTATAGCTAGTATGGAGATCTGGAGTGATCATACTGATCAGGTAGTGTGGAATAGTCAGTGAGTTGTTAGTAGTGGAGGTTATAGTTAGTATGGAGATCTGGAGTGATCATACTACTCAGGTAGTGTGGAATAGTCAGTGAGCTGTTAGTAGTGGAGCGGAGGTTATAGTTAGTATGGAGATCTGGAGTGATCATACTGCTCAGGTAGTGTGGAATAGTCAGTGAGTTGTTAGTAGTGGAGCGGAGGTTATAGTTAGTATGGAGATCTACAATGATCATACTGCTCAGGTAGTGTGGAATAGTCAGTGAGTTGTTAGCAGTGGAGCGGAGGTTATAGTTAGTATGGAGAGCTGGAGTGATCATACTGCTCAGGTAGTGTGGAATAGTCAGTGAGTTGTTAGTAGTGGAGGTTATAGTTAGTATGGAGATCTGGAGTGATCATACCTCTCAGGTAATGTGGAATAGTCAGTGAGTTATTAGTAGTGGAGTGGAGGTTATAGTTAGTATGGAGATATGGAGTGATCATACCGCTCAGGTAGTGTGGAATAGTCAGTGAGTTGTTAGTAGTGGAGGTTATAGCTAGTATGGAGATCTGGAGTGATCATACTGATCAGGTAGTGTGGAATAGTCAGTGAGTTGTTAGTAGTGGAGGTTATAGTTAGTATGGAGATCTGGAGTGATCATACTACTCAGGTAGTGTGGAATAGTCAGTGAGCTGTTAGTAGTGGAGCGGAGGTTATAGTTAGTATGGAGATCTGGAGTGATCATACTGCTCAGGTAGTGTGGAATAGTCAGTGAGTTGTTAGTAGTGGAGCGGAGGTTATAGTTAGTATGGAGATCTACAATGATCATACTGCTCAGGTAGTGTGGAATAGTCAGTGAGTTGTTAGCAGTGGAGCGGAGGTTATAGTTAGTATGGAGAGCTGGAGTGATCATACTGCTCAGGTAGTGTGGAATAGTCAGTGAGTTGTTAGTAGTGGAGGTTATAGTTAGTATGGAGATCTGGAGTGATCATACCTCTCAGGTAATGTGGAATAGTCAGTGAGTTATTAGTAGTGGAGTGGAGGTTATAGTTAGTATGGAGATATGGAGTGATCATACCGCTCAGGTAGTGTGGAATAGTCAGTGAGTTGTTAGTAGTGGAGGTTATAGCTAGTATGGAGATCTGGAGTGATCATACTGATCAGGTAGTGTGGAATAGTCAGTGAGTTGTTAGTAGTGGAGGTTATAGTTAGTATGGAGATCTGGAGTGATCATACTACTCAGGTAGTGTGGAATAGTCAGTGAGCTGTTAGTAGTGGAGCGGAGGTTATAGTTAGTATGGAGATCTGGAGTGATCATACTGCTCAGGTAGTGTGGAATAGTCAGTGAGTTGTTAGTAGTGGAGCGGAGGTTATAGTTAGTATGGAGATCTACAATGATCATACTGCTCAGGTAGTGTGGAATAGTCAGTGAGTTGTTAGCAGTGGAGCGGAGGTTATAGTTAGTATGGAGAGCTGGAGTGATCATACTGCTCAGGTAGTGTGGAATAGTCAGTGAGTTGTTAGCAGTGGAGCGGAGGTTATAGTTAGTATGGAGATCTGGAGTGATCATACTGCTCAGGTAGTGTGGGACAGTCAGTGAGTTGTTAGCAGTGAAGTGGAGGTTATAGTTAGTATGGAGAGCTGGAGTGATCATACTGCTCAGGTAGTGTGGAATAGTCAGTGAGTTGTTAGCACTGGAGCTGAGGTTATAGTTAGTATGGAGATCTGGAGTGATCATACTGCACAGGTAGTATGGAATAGTCAGTGAGTTGTTAGCAGTGGAGTGGAGGTTATAGTTAGTATGGAGATCTGGAGTGATCATATTGCTCAGGTAGTGTGGAATAGTCAGTGAGTTGTTAGTAGTGTATTGGAGGTTATAGTTAGTATGGAGATCTGGAGTGATCATACTGCTCAGGTAGTGTGGAATAGTCAGTGAGTTGTTAGCAGTGGAGTGGCTATAGTTAGTATGTAGATCCGGATGCTGATTTAGTACTTCCTTGTAGGAAGTGACAGTTGGTAATGCAGGGCTATGTGAAATGTCTGAGTTCTCCAGGCATAACTAAAACTAAATATCTTATAAACTATTGTTTTAGATTAAAAGAAAAACGTATAAGATAAATATACTTTCTTTTTGAAAGCTCTTTCCAAATTACCTATTTGTTACAAACTGACAGTTTTACTTCAAGAGTGTTGATGTATATTCTGGCTTTTTTCTTCTCTCTCTTTCAGAGGAGATTGTTTCTATTTATTTAAATATTTTATGGGTTATACACAGACGAGTTAAAATTCCCTTTTAAATCAGTGGGACTTTGTTTCCCTATGGTGCTGTCGGTTTACATCAGAAACGTTTGCTTTTGTCTTGATTCTTAATTTGAACAGCAAAGACACAGAACAATTCCAGTTTTCTGTTCCCGCAGCAGTTCAGTGGAAAAACAAACATTCCAGAGTTCAGCCCATTATGACACACAGACATGAAATGCAGAATCGGATACATACTGCTATATAAAGAGGATTAATGCCAAGTAAAATAACTGGTAGTCCGAACAGTCTTGATCCCCTCCTCCCCCCATGTCTGCCTGGACAACCCAAATCTGAATGTTGCTTTTTTTAGCAAAATCGGCACAAATATAGGTGCTTTTGAAATCTTTTGTTTACATATTTTTTACTTAAAAATGTTTTATGATACATTTAGCTGTATTTGCCAGTTAGAACAAACCCATCAGACACTGCCACACTGCTCTCCATCCCAGCTATCGCTTCCTGCCAGGAAATACCACCATGTACTTCACTTTTGGTCTTCACATTGATAAATTAACATCAAAACGTTATACTATAATAAGCACTCAGTCCCCTGGTAAGAAAACATTGTTCAAAAGATGCTAATACCATAGTCATAGACTGGGGATGTAGTGTATGCTGTTGTGCTAAAAAGAAAACATTCTGATTCAAACAGCAACATTGCTAAAATCTGCCAGTTCCTCTCCCAACAAACTACTAAAACTCTTATACACGCCCTCATTCAGTCCCGCTTAGACTATTGCAATATCCTATTAACTGGCCTCCCTGCTACCCATCTTTCACCTATGCAATCTGTTTTAAACTCAGCTGCACAAATCACAACACTCTCCCCAAAAACTGAACCTGTTCACATAATTCTCAGACATCTGTCATGGTTCCTGATTCAGCAGCGCCTCAATTACAAAGTCCTTCTTCTCACCTTTAATGCCTCCACACTGCTACCCCTCCTTACATCTCTTCCCTCATCTCCTCTTATGTTCCTGGGCACCTTCTTCACTCAGCACACAACGCACTTCTTGTTACACCATCCACGCCCTCTGCCCTCTCCTGTCTCAAACCTTTCTCGCTTTCTGCTCCATACCTATGGAACTCCATACCCGTCTCCTTATGTCTAGAACATTCCCCCTCTGTCTTTAAGTCTACCCTGAAATCTTATCTTCTGGAGCACTAGGACCATGCACTGCCTTTGGCCAAACTCAGAACTTGTAATCTCAGCATTTGACACCCTCTTTCCCCATTGTCTGTCTCCTATTACCCATTTAGACTGTAAGCTCCTTGGGGCAGGGACCTCTCTCCCATTGTTTCTATGAATGTCGAACTTATTTCATCCCCTCTTATTTATTGTAACATATGTCTGTAAGGCGCTGCGTACACTGTGTGGCGCCATGTAAATATAGATATACATACATACAAACAAACCAGCTTCCTCATAGGGGACATATAAATTATGTAATTTATTTAAATGAGGCTTTTAACTCCTTAAATGCTGGCAAGGTCTCCAAAGCATTCAAGGAGTTAAAAACCCCATTTAAAGAGATAGCAATGTCAAAAAATAAAAGCACATCCGATTGTTCAATATAATTTTTTTGAATACTATGTACTGCAACCCACTTACATTCAGCTTGAAAATCCAATTACAAGTTACCCCTTCTGCCACGATTGAGCATGTCACGCCAACTTACCTCAGATCCGAAAGCCGGCTGCTTGACCGGATGGACAATGTTGTGTCAGTCGGTGTAAGGGACACCCTGCCACTCTTGATTTAGGAGGGCAGGTTTATCCGGCTTTCTGTTCTTAAAGTGATAGTAATACTTGAAAACTTTAAAATTTAATTCAATAGTTATTTTAAAAATACATTAATTGTGCCATTTTCGATCTCCCAAACCTTGATGGTTTGGGAGATATAAGTATGCAACGTTCCCCCTTCCCTCCCCTTGTGGTGACGTCAGCTTTCAAACTCAGAGTTGGAGATTGCGGTCCATAGACTGTCCTGTGGCTCTTCAGCAGAGCCGTGATCACGGTAGTTACAAAGAAATACTTCATTTGAACAGTCTACGTGTGCTTGCAAACCAGGCACACGTTGTAGACCGTTCAAATGAAGTATTTCTTTGTAACTACTGCGATCATGGCTCTGCTGAAGAGCCACAGGACAGTCTATGGACCGCGATCTCCAACTCTGAGTTTGAAAGCTGACGTCACCACAAGGGGAGGGAAGGGGAACGTTGTAGACTTATATCTCCCAAACCATAAAGGTTCAGGAGATCGAAAATGGCACAATTAAGGTATTTTTAAAATAACTGTTGAATTAAATTTAAAATTTTTCAAGTATTACTATCACTTTAATGAAGTCAGTATGACTTGCTCAAAAGGGGTGGGAGAGGGAACTTTTAAAGGGGAACTATCACCCCAAATTAAGTCTCCCCCCCCAACAATTAGGCATCTAGTGATAAGCCAGCATAATTACCGCATTACTGAGAAATCCTACTTCTGCCGAGACTGGAGGCCAGGCAACAGCGCTTTAGAGGTATGTGTTCACCTGCACCGTCTGTCCCCTCTGGTACCTAAAGGTACCCTGCAGCGCCTCCTAGAGGAGACTGGGATGGACAGCGCAGGAACGCAGATGTCTGTAAGCAAAGATGTCTGCTCTGATGTTGTCAGTCTCAGCAGAATTAAGATTTCTCACTAATGCAGTAATTATGCTGGATAACACTACTATTGTTAACCCCTTAACAACTCAACGGTCATAATACGTCATGGGTCGATCTGACTTAACAACCCGTGACGCAACACGCCGATCGGCCGGTCGTTAAGGGGTTAAGCATATCGCTAGGTGCCTAATTGTTGAGGGAGTCTTTATTTGGGGTGATCCCCTTTAATTGGATTTTCAAGCCGAATATGACGGTACGGGAGTGGCAGAAGATACTATTCATTATTAAAAATATATATATTGAACCATCGGATGTGAATTTATTTTTGGACATTACTGTCCCTTTAAATCAATGAGAATTTGGGGCATATTCATTTTCATTCCTGACTGACCTCTCCAGCAAGTTAAAAGTCGCATTTAAATCAACCATGATTTGGGGATTGTTTTTCTTTTTTTATTTGTGTCCCATGATTCAGCTGGTTTGTCTGTTCCTCTACTTTTGCGTGTAAGACCCTGAATGTTGTAAAGTCAGGTTTGCTGCTATTCTTCCCACAAAATGCGTGGGGCTCTCGTCCACATTATGTAGTTTCTGAAAAGAAAATATCTGTGAACTAATAGAAACAAGATGATATGAAGGGACCGTAGGAAACTCAATATGTTTTGCAGATGATGAAAATATTTTTACTATAGGAATGCATGTTTCTTAAAGGAGCAGTAAACTTTTTTTTTTATGAAAACGCATATTTTATAGAGCTTTTCCTGCTGAATAAAACAAGGTCACTCCCATCGCTGTCAGATGTTTTATTCAAAATTTATAGCAGTTTAAATAATCAGGAAGTGAATTTACTGTGTTTACTTCCTGATAGTTCTAACTGACAGGAAGTGACTTTATTGTGTTTACTTCCTGATAGTTCTAACTGACAGGAAGTGACTTTACTGTGTTTACTTCCTGATAGTTCTGACAGGAAGTAACTCAGCAGTTTCTATCACATTCTATGGAGAACTGTATGTCTCTGACGTTTCTGACTTTCCTCTCCATTAGAATCTAACAGGAAATCTAATTAGAATTTGAACACTAGAGGGCACTGTTAATGTAAAAAAACATGGGTTTAAACTGTAATAACTCTGGAAATAGGCAGTGGGAGTACCCTTATTTTCCTCAATAGGAAAATCCCAACAATATATATTTTTTCATAAAAAAAAGTTTTCTGCTATTTTAAAGGGACAGTTTTACTTTATTTTGACTCCACATATTGTGCAACTACATAAAATGTAAAGTCATATTTGCTATACTTGGTGCTCTCTGAATTTTTGTAAGCTCTCTGTCATATACTAGGAAAGCGGAGAGAATGTAACAATATGGAAAAAGCTACAGTGTAAAAAATAAATAAGAAAAAAAGATAGTTATACAACGTAGAAAAGACACCACTACAGTATACAGATCAATCAGTGCTGCAGGGAGACTGAAACATAAATGTATATATATCTCTGCAGGGCTGCTAGATCTGTGTGATGTAAAGGTGTCTTTTCTACATTGTATCACTGTCTGCTATACATTTTTACAATGTTCTACTCTCTCTGCTTCCACAGACCCACAGATAAAGCTATCTGGAAATACATTTAGAGACCTCTTTGTCAGGGAACCTAAAATTGTAAAAAAAAGAAGAAATAAATAACATTTTACATGTTATGCACTTGCCAAATATATACATATTGTAAAGTTGTCCCTTTAAAGGAAAATAGGGTTTATATAGAATTAAAAGGGCAGTAGTGTTTATAATAAAAAAATCGGCATGACAGATTGGGCAAAAGTGGCACAATTCTAGAGAAAATTTACTGTACTGTGGGGGGAACTTAAAAATTCCCAGAATTCCTTTAGATTTTAGTTTTTGTCTGAATGGATCCCCTTCTGGCCCCTTTCCCTGCGTCATTTGGCATCTCAGTCTGGTCAGGATGGAGAGTGGTAAGGCACAATCTTCAGTAAGCAAAAGGAAAATTCTGCCCTCCTTCATCAAGTGGTTCATTATAGTTACTGAATGAATGAAGACTGTCCCTCGCTGCATCCGTCTGGTCGGGAGGCCAGAAGGGGTGGGATGGGGATCCTTTATGATTTAATATCGCGTTTACTACAAAACTGTAAGTATATTCAAATATAGCGCTATGTGTTAAAGCGGAACTACCACCCCACACAATCTTTACCTTCACTAAGTCCCCATCTGGCAACTAGCTGCTTAGTAGCAATAGTCTCCAGAATAATTACCTTATTTAAAAGATTTTTGCTCTCTTCCATGGGTGACAGGCAGGATGGAGTGAGGACATCTTACCACTGTGACGTCTGCAGGCCTATAGGAGGTGTTGCTAGGAGCCATTTGGCTCCGGCTGAGACTGACACCGCAGGCGCACGGACGTCACAGTGGCAAGATGTCCACACTCCATCTTTCCTGTCGCCCATGGAAGAGAGCAGAAATCTATTAAATAAGGTAATTATTCTGGCGACTAGAGCTACTAAGCAGCTAGTCACCAGATGGGGACTTAGTGAAGCTAAAGATTGTGTCGGGTGGTAGTTCCGCTTTAAAAAAAAAACAAAAAACATAAAGACTATTCGGACCTCAAGTTTAATACAAGTATTACTATCCATTTAAGTCAGTGGGCCTCATTCTTTATTTCTTGGTGGAGTTTGTTTGCATGATATTATATTTATGCTTTTATACATGAAGTGGAAGAGATTTATAAAAACGGCGCCGTGAAAAATGTGGAGTAAAACCGGAGATCAGCATTTAAAGAGAATCTGGCGCGAGTTGTGAAAGCCATAACGTGACATAGTTGTGATTCTGGAAAAGTGACGTCAGAGCTGGCGAGAATCCTTGCGCAGCGAATTAATTAAGAAATGTTGCAAACTGTGACAATTTAGTTCAGAATTTTTACCAGAATCTTAACTTAAACCTGTTCTTAAAGTGTTAGTAATACTTAGATAAAAGTAATTTTAATGCTGTAGGTATTAAAAAATGAAATCAACCTCACCCATTCCTATCTCTCTCAAACTTCTATGGTTTGAGAGATATAAGCTTTCAAAGTTCCCCCTTGCTTCCCCGTGTGCTGATGTCAGCTTTCTGTGTTAGTGACGGAGATCCCATTCAACAGACCGTCCTGCGCTCTTCAGCAGAGCCGTAATCACGATAGGCAGAAATACTTAATTTGAACGATCTACAACTAGGGTTGCCACCCAGCTGGTATTTTACTGGCAGGTCGGTAAAAAATTGGCTTCTGTCCAATGTTAAGTCTATGGAGGGAATGCCATGGCTGGTATTTTTTTGAAGAAAAGGTGGCAACCCTGTCTACAACGTGTGCCTGGTTTGCAAGCACACATTGTAGACCGTTCAAATTAAGTATTTCTGCCTAACTATCGTGATTACGGCTCTGCTGAAGAGTGCAGGACGGTCTGCGGTCCGGGATCTCCGCCACTAACACAGAAAGCTGACGTCAGCGCATGGGGAAGGAAGGGGGGACTTTGAAAGCTTATATCTCTCAAACCATAGAGGTTTGAGAGATAGGACTGGGTGCAATTGATTTAGTTTTTTAATACCTACAGCATTAAAATTACTTTTATCTAAGTATCACTATCACTTTAACCCCTTAACAATGAGTGATGTGCCAGGACCGTAACCACTCACTCCCAATGGAGCCGTAAACTTTTTTATGAAAAATATATATTGTAGGGCATTTCCTGTTGAGTAAAATAAGGGTACTCCCATTGCCGAGAGATGCATATTTCCAGAGTTATTTGAGAAAAAAAATCGTTATAATTTTTTTTTTTTTTTTAACATTAGCAGTGCCCTCTAGTGGTCAAATTCCTGATTATTTTAACTGCTGTATCATTGGAATAAAACAAATGTGGACAGTGGGACTGTCCTTGTTTTACTCAGCAGGAAAAGCTCTATAACATATAGGTTGTCAGGTCTTCCTTTAAAGGGATAGTAATGTTTCATAATAAAAGAAGCTCTAATTAATCATCATAGTATTTGGACATTGGAGAGTGTTATTTCAAAACTGTCAGAGTTGTAGTTCAAGAGTAATTCAATGATAAAGTATCCCCCTCCTGTCCCTTTTACTGATGTAACACTGCTCCGCCAGAGCAGAAGGGAGGTGCCCAGGTAGACTGCAGAGAAGGACAATCTTCAATTAAGATAAGAGAAAAACCTGAAAAACTTGTCTAGGGGGGCAGGGCTTTCATTGTTCTCATAGGAAGAAGATTGTCCCCTGCTGTTATCTGTCTGGTCTATGGACTGCATTCCACATCTGAGAAGAGATGGCTTACACTAGGTAAAAGGGACTGAAGAGGAAACTTTGCTTGTGAATATCTCTCAAACCATAAAGGTTTAAGAGATGAGACTTATATCATTCTTCATGTTTTTTTAATGCCTACAAAATAAAATAAAGATAAAACAAAGTATTACTATCCCTTTTAAAAACCTGTGATCTCTGTCGGGAATGCTGTAAGGCCAAATGGGGTCTGAAATTGACCTCTCCAAAACCGGAGCGGTCACTTTCAGATGCCAGTCTGGCTCTCTGGTATACGTCACTGGACACATGTGCCGGCTCGACGACAACGATCAAAGCAGTCCTTAAAAGAAGGTTATTTCCTTGGACCACTGGTCGTTAAGGGGTTAAGCATTCCAAGCATTAGCATTGGATTACTAACACCATATTTATAACAATGTCTTTACTCATTTATAGTCCTGATGTTGTCTCCACTGCCATGACAACAATTCCTAAAAAAAATACTAAGCATATTTTTTTATAAATCCCCCCAATATGTTTTAGGGTTTTAGGGAGTGAAATAAGAATATTTCCATGGTAAGGGTTGGCCTAAAAATATTGGGCTGTTTGTTTAATAGACATAGTAACGTAGTAAATTAAGTAAAAAAAAAAGACACAAGTCCATCAAGTTCAACCTTTGCCTCATGCCCTAGCGACATGAGAACCGTATAGCTTTCCTGTTACCAAATAAGTTAGTTTTTATCAGACCTTCCTGATTTGTCTACTAATATACAGTATTACCCTGTATGTTCCCTCTTGAACGAAATGTACCTTATCTTCTCTTCTATATATCTATTGTATCTGCCATGACCACCTCCTTGGGCAAGGAATTCCATAATTGAACAGACCTTACTGTAAAAAACCCTTTCCTCTGCTGAAGTTGATATCTCCTTTCGTCTAATCTCTGAGTGCCCCCTGGTCACCTGATCAGGCCTTGGAATAAATAGCTCACCGCAGAGATCCTTGTATTGATCTCTCATATACTTGTACAATGTGATAAGGTCTCCTCTTAGTCGTCTTTTCTCAACAGTAAATAAACCAAGTTTGTCTAGTCGTTCCTCATACGTCAAGTCCTCCATTCCCTTAACCCTTTGAGTGCCAGAGGGGTATGCAACGCATTGCAAAGCAATGCGTTGCGTACCCCTCTGGCACTCAAAGGGTTAATGTTGTTGCTGTTTTCTGTACTTTCCCCAATTCTAGAATATCCTTTTTTCACACCTGGGTGACCTTAATACAAGTCAGGTGTATCTATATATCTATATATATATCTATATATATATATATATATATATATATATATATATATATATAGATATAGATATATACTTTATGCATTATATCTGCTATTCTATAATGATCTCTACTGAAGTCAGTCTGTAGGTCACAGCAAGCAGTGAATGACTTTTTAGGGACACGAGTTATCAGATTGTGAACTGAAATAATCAGAATGAGACTACATGCTAGATCAAGACAACTTAAAAACCAGAATATAGATATAACAGAGAACAGTGGGGTAATGCAATAAGATGAGAGGAAGAGGAAGTATTAGATATCCCTCTGGTCATTATAGGGTTAAATAGTGTAGTGTGGTTGTCTGTTTGGAACCTGGAGCCATTTTCATAACGTTGTTTACCTTCAGTTGTTTCAGTTGCTCGATTTGCCTGCGTTTAGTATAATCATCTGTCACATGGTGCAAAACACAAAACATCGCCCCCAGGTGTCTGTCTTGAACAGCACCACCTAAAACTGAGAGGTGTTCCTATATGTTTAACCCTTTCTGTGCCAGAGGGTTATCTCGATAGATAATCCTCTGGCACTGAAAGGGTTAAGTTAATTAGGAAAATATACAGTACTGTTTGAAAGGGAAATGCAAGCAGGGTGCTGGGTTGTATAGCTAGGGGCATTAGTAACAGAAAAGGGACGTGATCATGCCACTCTACAGATCTCTAGTTAGACCTCATCTAGAGTATTGTGTACAGTACCGGAGACCTAGAGTATTGTGTACAGTACCGGAGACCTAGAGTATTGTGTACAGTACCGGAGACCTAGAGTATTGTGTACAGTACTGGAGACCCCATCTCCAGAGGGATATAGATACTCTAGAGTATTGTGTACAGTACAGGAGACCTAGAGTATTGTGTACAGGACTGGAGACCTAGAGTATTGTGTACAGTACCGGAGACCTAGAGTTTTGTGTACAGTACCGGAGACCTAGAGTAATGTGTACAGTACTGGAGACCTAGAGTATTGTGTACAGTACTGGAGACCTAGAGTATTGTGTACAGGACTGGAGACCCCATCTCCAGAAGGATATAGATACTCTAGAGAAAATTCAGAGAAGGGCTACTAAAATGGTGTCTGGTTTACAGGAAAATAAATATCAGGATAGACTAAAGGATCTGAACATGTATAGCTTGGAGGAGAGAAGAGAGAGAGGGGATATGATAGACACATTCACATACATGAAGGGATTCAACAAATTGCAGGAGGGAAGTACATTTCACAGGAGTAAAAATGTTAGGACAAAAAGTTATTGTCTAAAACTAGAGGGACAGAGGCTTAGATGTAATGTAGGAATGTTTACTTCACTGAAAGGGTAGTAGATAAGTGGAACAGCCTACTAGCAGAAGTGGTAGATAAGTGGAATAGCTTACCAGCAGAAGTGGTAGATAAGTGGAATAGCCTACCAGTAGAAGTGGTAGATGAGTGGAATAGCCTACTAGCAGAAGTGGTAGATAAGTGGAATAGTCTACCAGCAGAAGTGGTAGATAAGTGGAATAGTCTACTAGCAGAAGTGGTAGATAAGTGGAATAGCCTACCAGTAGAAGTGGTAGAGGTTAATACAGTGAGGGGATGTAAGAATGCATGGGATAGGCATAAAGCTGTTCTTTACATAAGAAAAGTCCAAGGACCAAACAAGGTTTGAGGTTTTTACAGTAGGAAAATGGGCAGATTAGTTGGGCCGAATGGTTCTTATCTGCCTTCAGATTCTATGTTTCTATGTTATGATTGTTTCCTAGTTTGGTCTCTCTGAGCTCTGGACTTGTGAGGACTCCATATCTTTTGGCCTAGAGCCCGGCTATGAAATGAATCTCACACTCCAACTGCATATTTTTGGCTTTTGAAATCCGTGAACTTTTGGGTGACCCTGTCCCTCCCCTAGAGCCCCAGAGCAAATCTGCGGCAGCTTTGTGTTAACCCCTCAACTGCTTAAAGGGATAGTAATGTTTCACAATAAAAGCAGCTCCAATTAATTTACGTAGTATTTGGGCCTTGGAGAGTGTTATTTCAATACTATCAGAGTTGTAGTACAAGAGTAATTGAATGATAAAGTATCCCCCTCCCGCCACTTTTACCTAGTGTAAGCCGCCTCCCCTCAGATGTGGAATCTGGTCTCTTGACTGGACAGATCACAGCAAGGGACAATCTTCTTGTGAGAACAATGACAGCCCTGCCCCCACTGACAGGTTTTTCAGGTTTTTCCTTATGATCAGTGAATATTGTCCCTGTCTGCGATCCATCCGGACAGTCTTGCTGCTCTGAGGTGAGAAGTGTTACATCAGTAAAAGGGGCAGGAGGGGGATACTTTATCATTCAGTTACTCTTGTACTACAACTCTGACAGTACTGATATAACACTCTCCATGGCCGAATACTATGAAGATTCATTGGAGCTGCTGTTTTTGTGACACATTACTATCCCTTTAAAGTGCCCCTAAAGCATTGCTGATAGGATTTTATTACTTCTTCCCTATGATACAGTTGGTTTGCTCCAGAATTGCACGTTGTTAGCCCCATGATTTTGGCTTTGTGGTCCAATTCTGGAGCAATCCAACTGTCTGGTATTCCAAGAAATTTAGATGAGGTTTTTAACCCCTTAAATGCTGAAATGCATCTGAGACTCTAGATTTCAGGCAGTGAAAAGCCCCCATTTAAATCATTGGGAAGATTGACCCTCGGAGTACCATAGATGTACTGTACCTCCCTGGCACTCAAAGGGTTAATTTCTCCACTCTGGGGCAGTTGGACTGCCCCAGAATCACTCCTCTTATTGAAGACTACCCTTAGTGCATTGAATAACAGAAGGGATTGTAGTCAGGCGTGTAACTACAGGGAGCACAGGTGTGATTGGGTTACATAGTAACATAGTAACATAGTAGATAAGGCTGAAAAAAGACATGCGTCCATCAAGTCCAGCCCATGCCAATAAAACCCCTGTTGATCCAGAGGAAGGCAACAAAAAAGCCCTCTGGAGCAATTTCCAGTGTAGGTGTGTGTGTGTGTGTGTGTGTCAAATAGTTCCCCGGCTCAATATCCTATTTGCTTTGAAGCCATCTGTCATAATTGTCAATATTGTTCTGTGCTAGATAGGCATCCATTGCTTTTTTGAATGCAGTTACATTATCTGCAAGCACAACATCCCGAGGCAAAGAATTCCATAGCCTTACCGCCCTTACTGTAAAGAATCCCTGCCTGTGTTTTAGTCGAAAGCGCCTTTCCTCAAGTCTTAATGGATGACCTCTTGTTCTTAGCTCAGCTCTTTGCATAAATAATTCATTGGATAGTTCTTTGTATTGACCTTGAATGTATTTGTAAATGGTAATCATATCACCCCTTAGACGTCTCTTTTCTAATGTAAACAAACCCAGTTTGGCTAGTCTCTCTTTGTAACTCAGATCCTCCAATCCCTTTATCAGTTTTGTTGCACGTCTCTGCACCTTTTCCAGTTCAGTAATGTCTTTTTTTAGAACAGGCGCCCAAAATTGTACTCCATATTCTAGATGAGGCCTAACCAAGGATTTATACAGAGGTAGGATAATATTAGCATCCCTTGCTTCTACACCTCTTTTTATGCAGGCTAGTACTCCATTTGCTCTTGCAGAAGCTGAGTGACTCTGCACACTGCTATGAAGACTATTGTCTATCAGTACTCCTAAATCTTTCTCTAATGAAGATTTCCCAAGTTGTTTCCCATTTAGAGTATATGTAGCAAGTTTGTTTCTACAACCCAAATGCATAACCTTACATTTATCTACATTAAATCACATCTGCCACTTTTCTGCCCATTCACTTAGTTTATCTAAATCCTTCTGTAGGGAAAAAACATTGAGCTCTGTATGTATTTCCTTACACAGCTTAGTGTCATCAGCAAAGATTGAGATGCTACTTTCAATTCCTACTTCTAGATCATTAATAAACAAATTAAATTGGGCCCAGGACTGAACCCTGCGGCACCCCACTTATAACCCTAGACCAATTTGAAAAAGTTCCATTTACAACAACTCTCTGCTATCTACCATTTAACCAGTTCTCAATCCATGTACCGATAACACCACCCAAACTGAAGCCTTTTAATTTATGCAGTAACCTGTTGTGAGGCACTGTGTCAAAGGCTTTTGCAAAATCCAAGTATACTACATCAACAGCAATTCCCCTGTCCAAATTACTACTCACTCTTTCATAAAATGCAAGTAAATTAGTCTGACATGATCTGTTCTTCATGAAACCGTGCTGATTCCTACTAATGATATTGTTTGTCTTCACATAGTTCTGAATACTGTCAGTTAATAACCCTTCTAGTATCTTACCCACTATGGAAGTCAAGCTCACAGGTCTATAATTTCCTGGTTTGGATCTTGCTCCCTTTTTAAACAATGGAACTACATCAGCTTTCCTCCAATCACAGGGCACTATGCCTGATGAAAGTGAATCAATAAATATTAAGTATAATGGTTTTGCTATTACTGAACTAAGTTCCTTAAGTACCCTTGGGTGTATACCGTCCGGTCCAGGCGCTTTATTCACTATAACCCTTTCCAGTCTCTTTTGGACCTTGTCCCCAGTAAGCCATGTAGATGTTGGAGGAAATTCCATGGTTTTGTCTGTTTGCCCACAGCTTGTCATTTCTGCTTCCTTTGTATATACTGAAGCAAAGAACGTATTTAGGGTGTCAGCCATAGCTTTATCCTCACTAATCAATTCACCTGTTTAAGTCCTAAGAGGACCAATATCAACCTTAACTTTTTTGTTGTTAATATACTTGTAGAATTGTTTAGGGTTTTTCTTGCTCTCATTTGCAATGTTTTGCTCATTTTCTATTTTAGCTAGCTTAATTGCTTGTTTGCAGATTTTATTACATTCTTTATATTTTTTAAATGATGCATCTGACTCGTTTGACTTAAACACCTTAAAAGCCTGCTTTTTATTTCTCATTTCCCTGCTAACCACATTATTAATCCACATTGGTTTTGCTTTACTTCTCTTGTGCTTATTCCCCAATGGTATATATTGACGTGTATATTTGCCCAAGAGCATTTTAAATACATTCCATGATTCTTGTGCATTTTTATCTTTGAAAATTACATCCCACTGGATATCCTTTAAAGCTTCTTTTAACTTTGTAAAATTAGCCTTTTTGAAATTGAATGTTTTGGTTAAACTCTTGCTATTGGGTTTCTCATAACAAACTTCAAAGGATACAATATTGTGGTCACTGCTGCCCAAATGTTCCCTTACCTGCACATTGTTTACAATGTCAGAATCGTTTGAGAGCACTAGGTCAAGCAAGGCCTCTTTTCTAGTTGGCTCCTCTACTAGTTGGGACATAAAATTATCATTTATCATACTTAGAAAAATATTTCCCTTTGTTGTGCCTGAAGTCATATTGCTCTAGTCAATTTCAGGGCAGTTGAAATCTCCCATTATAATTACCTTTGCTGACCTAGCAGCCTTTTCCATTTGCAGTAAAAGTTGGGCTTCCTCCAACTCCCCAATAGGGTGACCACATTTCCCTTCTGCCATTCCGGGACGTGGTCACCCTACTTACCTTAAGTCCCTGGTGGTCTAGCGGCGTGGACAGTGCTCTGTGCCTCCTCCGGCACAGAGCTGAAGCTCCCGCGCTGTGCTCAGTAATGCAGAGCGCTGGGAGATGATGTCATCTCCCAGCGCTCTGTATTACTAGAGCACTTGCTTCCAGGTAAGCTGCATTGCCGCCCTGGATGTCAGCCTGCAAGCGGTGTGTCATATCATGGACGCCGCGAGCGGCGTCCATGATGTGACACACCACTTGCAGGCTGACATCCAGGGCGGCTTGGCTTCATTCCGGGACACCTCATTGTCCCGGTTGAAGGGGACCCGGGACGCGGGACATAGCCCTGAAATAAGGGACAGTCCCGGACGTTCCGGGACCCGTGGTCACCCTACTCCCCAACATTAGGTGGCTTGTAGCAAACCCCCACCAATATCTTTTTATTATGTGTGCCCCCCAGTGTGTATTTCAACCCACAAGGCCTCTACCTTTTCATTGGACCCTTCATTTATATCTTCCCTTAAACTAGGTTTTAAGGCCTGCTTTACATATAGGCATACCCCTCTTCCCCTTTTATTAACCCTTTCCCTCCTAAAACGTGAATAACCCTCTAGATTGACTGCCAAGTCATACGTATCATCTAACCAGGTTTCAGACACTCCAATCAGATCATACTGCTCATGTACTGCAATCATTTCTAGTTCCCCCTTCTTACCAGCCAGACTGCGAGCATTTGCATGCATACATTTTATCTGTTTGCCATTCTTAAAGATTTCGTTCTTTTTCAGATGTATTTGTCTTTTATCAGGCTGTAACAATGGCAACTCCCTATTAGATGAACTAGCCCATTCCCCCTCTCCACCCCCATGACCCTTCTCTAATCCCATTCCCTCAATTATACTATCTTCCCCAGCCTGTGTTGCAGCTCCCCCCCCCTTTCTAGTTTAAAGTCTCCTCCAGCCTTCTAACCATCCTATCTCCCAGCACCGTGGCCCCCCTTCCACTAAGGTGCAATCCATCACTACTATAAAGATTGCTTCCAAGGGAAAAGACTGACCAGTGCTCTAGGAACCCAAACCCCTCCTGCTTACACCAAGTCTTTATCCACGCATTTAACTCCCTAATCTCCCGTTGCCTTTCTAATGTAGCGTGTGACACAGGTAGAATTTCAGAAAATACTACCTTAGAAGTCCTCTGCTTAAGCTTATATCCTAGGTCCCTGAAATCCTTCTTAACGGACCTCCATTTTCCACTGACTTTGTCATTAGTACCAACATGTACCATGACAGCCGGGTCATGCCCAGCCCCTCCCAACAATCTATCAACCCGATCAGCCACATGTCGAACCCGAGCTCCTGGGAGACAGCAAACTGTACGATTGTGGCGATCTTGGCGACAGATTACCCTGTCTGTCTTCCTAATAATAGAATCCCCTACCACCACCATCTGTCTAGGTCTGCCTGAGTCCTGGATCCCATCCGTGCTAGAGGGGCTGTTCACTCGGCTGTTAGAGAGAACAGTCCTCTCCAGCAAAGACATTGGTCCCAAAACTCGGCACATTCTAGATCAGTAGTACCCAGCCCTGGTCCTCAAATGCTGCCAACTGTGCCTGTTTTCAGTATGTCGCAGGTGGACCAATGAAACCTTTGAGTGCCAGAGGCAAAGCGATGCATGGACACCCCCTGGCACATTAAACAGTTGAGTGAGCCACTAATTAGTACACTTGTTCCACAGCTTTGAGATCCTGAAAAGATGATCTGTTGGTAGCTGTTGAGGACCAAGGTTGGCTCCCCCTTTTCAGCATCATACCGTGTCCCTATATTGGACATATTAGGGGTCCATACCTTCCAGCTGCCCTCGTTTTGTCAGGACACTTCCTCTTTGAGACCTAAATACCTCTGTCCCTATTTCCCACCCTGGTGTCCCTGTGTTTAGGAGATCAGACGACACACAGCAATAAGTTTGTGTAAACGTTAGTATATGTACTAATACAATAATATAGTTGAGGAGACTGAAAAAAGACCTGCGTCCATCAAGTCCAGCCCATGCCAAAACACCCATGTTGATCCAGAAAAAGGCAAAAAAAAAAATCCCCTCTGGAGCAATTTCTAATTTATCCCCAAGTGGGTAAAAAAATATCTTCCTGACTCCAAATGCAGTCAGATATTTCCCTGGATCAACAACCTATCTGCACTGAAGCCATCTGCAATAATTCTCATTATTGTTCTGTGCTAGATAGCCATTTATATAAACTAGTCTGTGTAATACATTGGTCTTGTTCTACATCATTTATTCAGTTACACAAAGAGGTGTCAGTAGGTCATGTAATAACCTTAAAATCTCGTTAATGCCCCGTCCACCAGCCACACCCTCAGGAAATATACATGAACACAAGTGTCTCTCTTTGGTCATTTACAATGTTGTTAGGTGTGCTAGATAGACCGCTTTAAAGGAGCAGTAAACTTTTTTTATGAAAGCATATCTTACAGAGCATTTCCTGCTGAATAAAACAAGGTCACTCTCACTGCTGTCAGATGTTTTATTCAAAATTTACAACAGTTCAAATAATCAGGAAGTGAAGTTACTGTGTTTACTTCCTGATAGTGCTGACAGGAAGTGAATTTACTGTGTTTACTTCCTGATAGTTCTGACAGGAAGTGACTCAGCAGTTTCTATCACATTCTATGGAGAACTGTAAGTCAACTGACTTTCCTCTCCATTAGAATCTAACAGGAAATCTAATTAGAATTTGACCACTAGAGGGCACTGCTAATGTAAAAAAACATGGGTTTAAACTGTAATAACTCTAGAAATATAAATGTCTCGGCAGTGGGAGTACCCTTATTTTACTCAATAGGAAAATCCCTACAATATATATTTTTTCATAAAAAAGTTTACTGCTCCTTTAAGTATACTTTGCAGTTGGGAGGGCCCAAAAAATATTTGAACACGGGCTTTCCAATGGTTAGGTTCTCAGACCTGTTTTCACCCCCCCCAACAGTGTAGGTTTCTGGGATTTCCCAACATGAACTCATGAATGTCAGTGGCTCAGTCATTTGGAATGATCCGACTGAGCTGATCCGGTAAACATGGATTATTCGGGGGGGGGGACCTGAGGACAGGTTTGAATGCCCATGAGTTATGCCACTGACTACAGAGTCTCTCTCGCCTTAGTGCATTCCCCCGGGGCACCATTCTACTAGTTTTGTACATTTGCATGAGGTCAAACAGGATCTGCTTTGCATAGGAAAGGTAGCTTTGTGGCACTTTAGATACATTTACATAGTTCTTGTTTGCAGCCAGCAGAGGCGTAGCTAGAACCCTCCGGGTACTGGTGGAATAAGTGTCATAGCCCCCCCGACCACATTGGCCCCCGGGCCCTCCACAATGCCCCCATCTCCTACCTCCCAATCCCTGGTGGTCCAGTGGAGTGGCAGGAGAGACGGGCTGGAACATTGTGCTCTCGTGCGGTCCTCTTCTATAATGCAGAGCGCTGGGAGATGTCATCTCCCAGCGCCCTCCATTACCAGAGAGCCAGAGGGAGATTGCGGGCGCCAGGCGGAGGGGTCGCAGGGGGCAACTGGGCCTCTGGAGTGACAGGCCCGGTCACTGGAGTGAACCCTATAGTTACACCACTGGTGGCCAGTACACAGGCAGCCATTGCATACCCTCCACATGAACCTGTTTAGGAGGTGCGGTACCTTTTTCTATGCTTTTGTACCTTTATAAAACAGCATGGACATTTTCTTATCCGCACAGAAGGGACAGGGAGCTCTGCTGGGTTCATTCAGCAATGAATACTGAAGCACAGGAGTGATCAGAAATGTTTCTTGTCATGATTTTTTATTTACAGCACAGAAAAATATGATGTTGTATAAATAAAATCTCATTATTCTGTCTGTGAGCACTTGCGTGTGTCTGTAGATCGGTAGACACAGTGTTCATACCTGGGAAGTTTTTCCACATGATCACCCGGACAGAGCTCATGTGATGCAACCATGCCTTTGTAAATGTGTGGACAGTGTCATAAAGTGGGTGGTACTTAATTAGGTGGATGGGGTTTTCCATCATTTTGTTATGAAGAGGGCAGAACAGGGTGGGAAGGAGGAGATGTGGTAGTGAAGTGGATGGGGAGTGAGAGGAACAGGGTGGGAAGAAGGAGAAGTAGGTGGGAAGTTGGAGGAACAGGGTGGGAAGGAGGAGAAGTGGGTGGGAGGGAGGAGGAACAGGGTGGGAAGGAGGAGAAGTGGGTGGGAGGGAGGAGGAACAGGGTGGGAAGGAGGAGAAGTGGGGTGGGAGGGAGGAGGAACAGGGTGGGAAGGAGGAGAAGTGGTTGGGAAGTGGGAGGAACAGAGTGAGGAGAAGTTGGTGGGAAGGAGGAGAAGTGGTCAGGAAGTGGGTGGAATGGAGGAGAAGTGGGTGGAAAGTGAGAGGAACATTGTGGAAAGGAGGACAAGTGGGCGGGAAGTTTGAGGAGCAGGGAGGGAAGGAAGAGAGGTGGGTGGGAAGTGGGAGGAACAGGGTTTGAAAGGAGGAGAAGTGGGTGGGAAGAAGGAGAAGAGGGTGGGAAGTGGGTGGGAAGGCGGAGGAGGAGTGGGCAGGGAGTGGGCAGAACAGGGTAGGGAGGAGGAGAAGTGGGCAGAAAGTGAGTGGAACAGGGTGAGAAGGAGAAGAAGGGGGTGGGAAGTGTGAGGAACAGGGTAGTAAGGAGAAGAAGTGGGCTGGGGAATTGGGCAGAACCAGGGGGGGAAGGAGGAGGAGTAGACGGTTTCTTAAGAAACACACCACCGGAGAATCAGCCTTTGTCCCCAGAGACTTGCTAATTAACTAAAAAAAAAACAAAGTCTCCCGGGAACAGATTTCCCAGTAGGCAAAGTAGGCAATTGCCTAAAGCTCCAAATCTTGAGGGACGGTGCCTCAGCTGTGCACCAGGAAGTAGTGGATGGGACTGGGGGCGGGGCCGCATGAGGAATGGGGGTGTGGCCATTAACAGCTCATTTCCTAGTGGAGTCTAGGTTGTAAATAAAACCCTACAAAAACGAGTGCAATTCTGGAGCAAAGTGACCATACCATAGGTCATGAATACAAGTTGCTATAATTTTAAATGGGGTATTTAAAGGGACACTATTTATTAAAAATGAATAGGGGTCATGTTTTAAATATCATGTACTACTTGCCAGCATATATAAATATTTTTTAGGTGCATATGCCATAAAATATGTTACAAGTCTGTTACTCCTGTTCATTTGTAGGCAGAAGTGTATTCCCACCCTGTTCTACCCCTTCCCACCACTTCTCCTCCTTCCCACCCTGTTCCTCCCACTTCCTGCCCTCTTCTCCTCCTTCCCATCCTGTTACTCCCACTTCCTGCCCATTTCTCCTCCTTCCCACCCTGCTCCTCCCACTTCTCTCCCACTTCTTCCATTTCCTACCCTATTCCTCCAACTTCTCATACTTCCACCAACATTCCTCCCACTTCTCCTTCACACCCTGTTCTGTCCACTTCTCCTCCTTCTTACCCTTTTCCTTCCACTTCTCCTCCTTCCCACCCTGTTCTGCCCACTTATTCTCTTTTCCACCCTGTTCTGCCTACTTCCAACCCCATTCCCTCCCAATTCTCTTCCTTCCCACCCTGTTCCTCCCACTTCTCCTCCTTCCCACCCTGTTCCTCCCACTTCTCCTCCTTCCCACCCTGTTCTGCCCACTTCCACCCCCCTTCCCTCCCAATTCTCCTACTTCCCACCCTGTTCCACCCATCTTCTCCTCCTTCCCACCCTGTTCTGCCCACTTCCAACCCCCTTCCCTCCCAATTCTCCTACTTCCCACCCTGTTCCACCCATCTTCTCCTCCTTCCCACCCTGTTCTGCCCACTTCCAACCCCCTTCCCTCCCAATTCTCCTACTTCCCACCCTGTTCCACCCATCTTCTCCTCCTTCCCACCCTGTTCTGCCCACTTATTCTCCTTTTTCACCCTGTTCTGCCTACTTCCAACCCCCTTCCCTCCCAATTCTCTTCGTTCCCACCCTGTTCCTCCCAATTCTCCAACTTCCCACCCTGTTCCTTCCACTTCTCCTCCTTCCCACCCTGTTCTGCCCACTTCCAACCCACTTCCCACTCTGTTCCTCCCACTTCTCCTCCTTCCCACACTGTTCCTGCCACTTCTCCTCCTTCCCACACTGTTCCTGCCACTTCTCCTTCACACCCTGTTCCTCCCACTTCTCCTCCTTCCCACCCTGTTCTGCCCACCTCCCGCCCACCCCCCAATTTAAGACACATAGCTGGGTAAACCGTGCTCCCATAAGCCCATCCCCCCCATTTATGATGCAAATTGCATCACTGGCATCCCCTGTCCGGCAGCACATGACTCCTCTCTGGTGGCTCAAAGAGAAGAAGTTGGCAGGTAGTCTAATGATGCAATTTGTATCATATTGTGGGCAGGAATAAATTGTATGTGTGGGTGGGGTTATCAGACAGAAAAATGGGTTTGCCTCTAAAACTTCACAATGCATAAGGAGACCTAATAGCATTCAAAGGGTTAAAGGCACTTGAAAGCTATGTGAATTTGGGGAATTTTGTTCTCCCTCTATGGTACATTTGGTTTTCTCCAGACTGGTACCTCTTTAGCTTATTCATTATGGCCCATAGTCATTTAGAATAATGTGCTGGGATTTCCTGGCCTCTGTAGAGGTGATTCTCATTGAAGCGATTTTAAAATTGCTGCTCCTAATTCGCTGCATGTGGCCAGTCTCAGCCCCCATGCCGCCCCCGGGGAGGGGGAGGGCAGCGAACCAGAAACCACTTATAATTATATATATATATATATATATATATATATATATATATATATATATATATATATATATATATATATAATATATATATAAAATAGGTATAATATTGATAGCAAGGAATTGCACATTAGATCTAATATCTGTTCTCTCTTGCAGAAACACCTGGAGGATTACCTTAACGTGCTGCTAACCAAATCATTCTACCGGAACTATCACGCCATGGTGAGCGGGTTTAGAACAAAGTTAATGGCGGGCAATGAGATTTTAATGTGACACAGGATGTGCTCCTTAAAGTGATAGTAACGTAATGTTTCATAAAAACAACAGCTCCAATTAATCTTTATCGTGTTTGGGCCATAGAGAGTGTTATTTCAGTACTGTCAGAGTTGTAGTTCAAGAGTAATTGAATGATAAAGTATCCCCCTCACTCCCCTTTTACCTAGTGTAAGCCGCCTCCCCTCAGATGTGGAATCTGGTCTCTTGACCGGACAGATCACAGCAAGGGACAATCTTCTTACTGTGATCATAAGGAAAACCCTGCCCCCTTGACAGGTTTTTCAGGTTTTCCTTATGCTCACTGAAGAGTGTCCCTCTCTGCGATCCATCCGGACAGTCTTGCTGCTCTGAGGTGAACAGTGTTACATCAGTAAAAGGGGCGGGAGGGGGATACTTTATCATTCAGTTACTCTTGTACAACAACTCTGACAGTATTGAAATAACACTCTCCATGGCCCAAATACTATGAAGATTAATTGGAGCTGCTTTTATTATGAAACATTACTATACCTTTAAGTGGATTTCTTTACTGACTCACTGTTCTGATTCAATGTGCCATATTTAAATAGAAGAATTCTGAGCAAATTAATTGTTTTGTAGGGAATAAATACATACCCCACCCAATTAAATTAAAAGCAGTTTTTAACCTGTTAAATCCTAGAGTTTTTGCCAACTCCTTACAAAGCATTCTAGAAGTTAAAACCTCAATGGGAATTTGGGGAATTTTATTTGCCCCAGAATTTCTCAATTTGTTTTATGAATCCTGCGATCTGTAGACCTGAGATCTGCCCCGGAGGCAGAGGCTGATTCCCCCGCTTGGAGAGTTCAGCTATAACCCCGCACACTTTCCACTCTGTTCAGCCTACTCTTGCCACATTCCGCTCCGTTTCCCACTCATTTCGTGGTAATCTCCTGCTTTTAACCACCCACAATGGGAAGTGAAACGTGTCATTTAGACACGCCCACCCTCAGCACTACAGTGTGTCTTCACAGACTTAGGACAAGAAGATTCCCCAGTATTTAAATCTGGTCCTGTTCTCACTCTGGACCATATTTAAGAAGATAAGTGGAAACATTTTGGAGCAAAATTTTTTTACTTACCTATAGGGACATTTACAAAGTTTCCCAAATTTTATTAAAGGGACAGTAATGCTAAATATTGAAAACAAATATATAAATTGCAGGATTTATCCTGCTGAGTAAAGCAAGGGAATGCACACAGCTGAGAGATGCTTTATTCAAAAGTGATTTCAGCTCAAACATGGGTACAGTATTTCCACTGCCTGATATGTCATGATAGAGCTGTTGCAGAGCAGAGGTTCTCAACCCGTGCCCTCAGTGGCCACTAACAGGCCAGGACTTAGGGATTTCTCTGCTAGAACACAGGTGTGTTGATCAGAGGCGCATTCACATTGATTAACTCACCTGTGCTCTAACCAGGAAATCGTGAAATCCTGGCCTGTTAGTGGCCACTGAGGGCACATGCTGAGAACCACTGCTATGGAGCGTTATCGTCACTGTTCCACAGACTGCTGTAGCAACAAAGCCACCCTAATATTTCAGGCCATGGAGGTAACTGCACTAAATAAATAAAATCACGTTTGAGCTTCAATAACTTTTGAATAACACATCTCTCAACGAAGGGAATGCAGAGTAAACAGTGTAATATATATATATATGTATGTATATATATATATATATATATATATATATATATATATATATAATTTTTTTTTCAATATTTAACTTTGCTGTGTCTTTAATCTAAATTTTTCTTTTAACCCATTGAATGCTATAGAAATCTCCAACACAATAGGATCTGATGAGTTAAAGCGGAACTATTACCCCACATAAAGCCCCCCCCCATAATTAGTCATATAGCGATAAGCATAGAAATAGTAGTATTATCCAGTATAAGTACAGCGTTATTAAGGAATCCTACTTCATCTGAGACTGACAGGGAGTCATCAGCGCAGACATCTTGGCTTAGACATCTGTGTGCCTGCACTGTCCATCCCAGTCTCCTCTAGGAGGCGCTGCATTGTACCTTAAGGTAACAGGAAGGGACTGACGGTGCAGGTGCACAGATGCCTCTACAGCAAGATGCCTGCGTCAGTCTCAGATGAAGTAGAATTTCTTAATAACGCTGGACTTATGGTGGATAATGGTACTATTTCTGCGCTTATCGCTAAATGACTAATTATTGGGGGATCTTTATTTGGGGTGATAGTTCTACTTTAAAAGGAGCATTTAAATCAATAGTCATTTCCATTTGTCTCCTCTGTTACCGTTTGCTGCAGTAGAATTGTTCTTTTGCACCTTATCCGGATGAATGTCTGTCCTAAAGCGTTCTAGATAATCCTCGTGCTTGTAGGACTTAGAGCTGGATCCTGTCTCCTGGTTCAGTTGGATTCTTGGCGTCATCGCCTGGTTCTAGACTTCTTCTGTCCTCTACTCATGGTTCCTCTCTCTTTCAGATGGAGTTTCTGGATGTCAGCCAGCTGTCCTTCATTATGGACCTGGGACCAAAAGGACTGTGAGTTCACCATTTATTTTTCACCTAAAGAGTTTTATTAAAGCGGAACTTCCATCTTAAAGGAGCAGTAAACTTTTATTTATGAAAACAAATATTTTACAGAGCATTTCCTGCTGAATAAAACAAGGTCACTCCCATCACTGTCAGATGTTTTATTCAAAATTTATAGTAGTTCAAATAACCAGGAAGTGAAGTTACTGTGTTTACTTCCTGATAGTCCTGACAGGAAGTGAATTTACTGTGTTTACTTCCTGATCGTTCTAACTGACAGGAAGTGAATTTACTGTGTTTATTTCCTGATCGTTCTAACTGACAGGAAGTGAATTTACTGTGTTTACTTCCTGGAAGTTCTAACTGACAGGAAATGACAGGCAGTTTCTATCACATTCTATGGAGAACTATATGTCTCTGACTTTCTGACTTTCCTCTCCATTAGAATCTAACAGGAAATCTAATTAGAATTTGACCACTAGAGGGCACTGCTAATGTAAAAAAAACATGGGTTTAAACTGTAATAACTCTGGAAATATAAATCTCTCGGCAGTGGGAGTACCCTTATTTTACTCAATAGGAAAATCCCTACAATACATATTTTTTCATAAAAAAAGTTTACTGCTCCTTTAAATAAAGTCACCCTGCAATAATTAAGCAGGTAGCGACTAACTTTATAATATATATATATTACCTTTCAAAATTACCCGATTGTAAAGAAATCTTTTATTTTAGGAGACCGGAAGCCAGACATCAGTGGAGACGTCTTGTATGTGCGCCTGCGCTGTCAGTCCTGGTCTCCATTGTGAAGCATTGCAGTGTGCCACAAGGCAACCGGAAGGGGCTAACGGCGCAGGCGTGCAGATAGAGGATTTCTTTACAATTGGGTAATTTTGAAAGGTAATAGATATATTATAAAGTTAGTTGCTACCTGCTTAATTATTGCAGGGTGACTGTATATAAGCTGAAAGTTCTGCTTTAACCTCTTTATGTCTGTCGATCCTGGGATAGGATTATCCCTAAAGGGATAGTAACGTTTCATAATAAAAGCAGCTCTAATTAATCTTCATAGTATTTGGACTTTGGAGAGTGTTATTTCAGTACTGTCAGAGTTGTAGTTCAAGAGTAATTGAATGATAAAGTATCCCCCTCCCGCCCCTTTTACTGATGTAACACTGCTCAGCCAGAGCAGAAGGGAGGTGCCCAGGTAGACTGCAGAGAGGGACAATCTTCAATTAAGATAAGGGTAAAACCTGAAAAACTTGTCAAGGGGGAAAGGGCTTTCATTGTTCTCATAGGAAGAAGATTGTCCCCTTCTGTTATCTGTCTGGTATATGGACTGGATTCCACATCTGAGAAGAGATGGCTTACACTAGGTAAAAGGGGCGGGAGGGGAATCTTTGCTTGTGAATATCTCTCACCAGACCGTAAAGGGATAGTAATACTTAAAATATAAAAAAAATATGTTGTAGGGTTTATCTCCCTGAGTTAAACAAGGGTACTCTCACTGCTGATAGGTGTTTTATTCGAAAGTTATCAGATCTCATACTTTAATTTTTTTAGGTGCTGTATCACAGTGGCCTGAAATTGTACAGTGGCGCTGTTTCTACACCGTCCTATGAACAGCTCTGGTCAGATGACCATAAATCGCAATAGGATGGTGTAGCAACAGCGCCACTGAACAATTTCAGGCCACTGTGATACTGCATCTAAAACATTCTTATTTTAGCTGCAATAACTTTTTAATAAAACACCTTTCAAATGTGGGAGTGCCCTTGTATTACTCTGGAAGATAAACAATGTAATTTTTTGGCCTATTAATTTTTAGTATTTCTTTATAGGGGAATTTGTATTCCCAAATAAAGCCCCCCATAATAAGTTAAATAGAGATAAGCTTAGAAATAGTAGTATTAAGAAATCCTACTTCATCTAAGATTGACGGGCAGGCATCTGAGCACGGTTCACTTTTAAAACAGCACATATAAAATATTGTGTGGCTATCATCTGCATTACCCATGTTGCCGTGTTGACAATGTCAACCTGAGAATCTCGCACTGCATAAAAGCACGAGATTCTCATGTCGCCTCTTGAAATGTCACTACCTTCAGATTTGTGGGGGATCACACACAGTATACGAGGAGCACTGAAAAAGACAAAGCATAAGCAAAATCCTAGTATAAAGAAGATCTAAAGCACCTCCTGATTACCCCAAAGTAAATTATCTAATACAGATAGGGTTGCCACCTTTTCTACAAAAAAATACCGGCCATGGCATTCCTTCCATAGACTTAACATTGGACAGGAGCCAATTTTTTACCGGCCTGCCGGTAAAATACCGGCTGGGTGGCAACCCTAAATACAGAGGAAAGAGATTTGGGAATAATTATTTCTAATGAAAATAAAGGTAGGCAGGCAATGTAATAAAGCGGTGGGGAATGCAAGCAGGGTATTGGGTTGTATAGCTAGGGGCATTAGTAGAAGAAAAAGTGAAGTGGTCATGCCACTGTACAGATCTCTAGTTAGACCACCCCTAGAGTATTGTGTACAGGACTGGAGACCTAGAGTATTGTGTACAGGACTGGAGACCTAGAGTATTGTGTGAAGTACTGGAGACCTAGAGTATTGTGTACAGTACTGGAGACCTAGCGTATTGTGTACAGTACTGGAGACCTAGAGTAATGTGTACAGTACTGGAGACCTAGAGTATTGTGTATAGTACAGGAGATATAGAGTATTGTGTGCAGTACTGGAGACCTAGAGTATTGTGTGCAGTACTGGAGACCTAGCGTACTGTGTACAGTACTGGAGACCTAGAGTATTGTGTACAGTACCGGAGACCTAGAGTAATGTGTACAGTACTGGAGACCCCATCTCCAGAAGGATATAGATATTCTAGAGAGAATTCAGAGAAGCGCTACTAAAATGGTGACTGGTTTACAGGAAAAGACATATCAGGATAGACTAAAGGATCTGATCATGTATAGCTTGGAGGAGAGAAGAGAGAGAGGGGATATGATAGACACATTCACATACATGAAGGGATTCAACAAAGTGCAGGATGGAAGTGCATTTCATAGGAGTAAAAATGTTAGGACAAGAGGCCATAGTCTAAAACTAGAGGGACACAGGTTTAGATGTAATGTAAAAAGTTTTACTTCACTGAGAGGGTAGTAGATAAGTGGAATAGCCTGCCAGTAGAAGTGGTAGATAAGTGGAATAACCTACGAGTAGAAGTGGTAGAGGTTAATACAGTGAAGGAATGTAAGCATGCATGGAATAGGCATAGGAGTGTCCTGACCATAAGACAAGACCAAGGACCAAATAAGGTTTGAGGTTTTTACATGGGTAGACTAGATGGGTAGACTAGATGGGTAGACTAGATGGGCCGACTAGATGGGCCTACTGGCTCTTATCTTCTGTCAAATTCTATGTTTCTGTCTCCTACTAATTGTAATATTTATTGGTATTACTTGTATACCACCTACTACCCTATGTCTTACAGCTGTTTACTCTGTATTACTAAAATAAAAAATGTAAAATTAAAAAATAAATAAATAAAGTAAATCCAGCCCTTTCTCTCCGTACCTCTCTCTTTCTCTGCCTCCACCCTTCTCTGTTCTTTACTCCATTTTAACCTTCTTCCCCCCCCCCCCCACACTTCCTCGTATAGGGAAGGACTCATCCTGAAACGCTCCGGAGGTTACCGCATGCAGGGGCTGCACTGTGTTGGCCGTCACCAGATGTGTTACCGCTGGTCAAAGAGGTGAGTAACACGGGAATCTATATACACGTTGTCATTTCTCCTCTATAACATGGTTTTAACCCTTTGAGTGCTAGAGAAGTACACAACACATTGCGTTGAGTAACCCTCTGGCATGCAAAGGGTTAAAGAGGGATAATGGCATCATATAGAAAAACTATATATATCAGGTTTTATGATGAAGAAAAATAAGCCTATGCCTGCTGCCGAGAGATGTTTCATTCAAAAGTTATTACAGCGGAAACGTGCATTTTTTTTTGTGCAATTCTTTTATTGGTCTGAAACTTTATGGCAGCACTGTATCCACAGCAGTGTCTGGGTTATTGTCAGTGACTGTAACACTCAACAGCGCCACTGTAATATATCAGGCCGTTTATGTACTGCACCCCAAAAAATGCAAGTCTGAGCTGTAATTTCTTTATTTTTTATATTCTCAGCAGTGGTAATACCTTTGTTTTATGCTGTAATTCCTAAACCCTGCCGTATATATTGTCATATCAAGAGATCAGGGCCGGATTTGCCATAAGGCAGAGTAGGCATCTGCCTACAGGCGCACCCCACACAGGGGCGCCTGCCATTGGAATCAATATTTTATTTTTATTTATTTTTTTATTTTTTAAGTTTAATTAATTATTTATTTATTTATTTTAAAGTGGCATGCCACACCGTCCACCACATAGTAAGGTCTGTGCATTCTTCGGCACAGACCTGTAGCTGCTGAGCTCACCCAGCTCTTTAGTAATGCAGAGCGATGGGAGATGACATTACTCTGCATTACTAAAGGGAAGACCGTGCAGGAGCTCCAGCAGCTACAGGTCTGTGCAGAAGTACTGATCTCTCCTGCCGCTGGACCACCAGGGAGGTAGGAAATGGATGGGGGGGGGGCACTGTGAGGCTTAATGTGGAGCTGATGGGGGCAATGTGGAGCTGATGGGGGCAATGTTGAGATGATGGCGGCAATGTGAGTGCAATATGGAGATGGGGGGGTAATGTGGAGATCTAGAGGATTGTGGAGATAGCCAATGGGGGAGGGTGCTTCAGAGTTCTGTGCCTACAGGCTCCTGAGATGTAAATCCGGCCCTGCAAGAGATGCTTTTTATATTGTGGACAGTGATCTGTCTGCAGACATACCCTGCGAGTGGACCAGCCAGTGAAGCTGGAAATGTGTTGCGGGTGTTTGTGGCTCAACCAGGGAGGAGAATAGAGATCTGAAAAGAGACTGAACAGCAAGATTGAAGTCTTACATTTCAGTCTCTAGTCCTGTGCAGTGCAGTTCCCATACACCAAAGGTGGGCAGCATGAGTCCCTCCAGCTATTACTGCACTACAAATCCCATCATCCTCCGTCAGCCTGACACAGAGGGTCTGTAGAGAACACAAAGATCGCAGGAGAGTCACAGACTTCCAGGTTGCGTACCGGGCAAAAAGGTACTTTTTCTGCAGAAGACGTAGGGCTGGATTTTCTTAAGAAAAATTCTGGGCCAAACCAACTACACGTTAGGGGAGTACATAAAATGTCCATGGATTTATCCTCCACCAACCTTACGCCCGATCTCACTCTGTTACTCTCTTCTGAACTCGTTATCACATGACTCTAAACCACACTTTATTAAACACTGGGAGTCTGAATTGGGAACGGAATTAACTGTGACCCAATGGCATTCCATATTCCACAATAACGTTAGATATGTGAAGGATTCTAGAACATGAGAAATGAACTACAAGCT